>VBVR01004315.1:0-14728 GCA_011638315.1 Tetramorium parvispinum
AGCACGGAACGTCGCTGTTTTCGGTCGAAAGTTCGCCAAGAGTTTTCCCTCTTTCCGTGAAGTAAGAATCGCGAAGCTTCGCACGATAAGTACATATATAGAGACGATGACGGTATCTCGCGAGGGATGAGGACTCTAAAGAGCTCGTGCTTTTCCTTCCAGCGTTGTATAAAATCACCCTCCAGCGAGGATACTTTCTCGACTCAACTTAGAATGATGAATTATAGAGGCCAAAGCACTTGGAACTATATAATAAATATATAGAATAACTGCAATATAAAAAATGAAATTATTAATCATCGATACGAATCGATTTTCGAGCATTGCATTTCTTGATTACTTTATTTCGTTTAAACTCGTGAAATAAATTATTAAATTATTAAATTTATTTCACGATCCTTTTAAGTTCAATCTCTTTTTCATAAATTATAAGTCAAATTTATTCTTTGATGCAAGAAAGTGGAATTGAAATGACTGTATAAAGCTATTCATCGATTTGCATAGAAACAGGCCGACTCAGTTCTACTCGCTATGCTGATGCCGTGGGAATGCATAGGATGAATTTACCCAACATTCGTAAAAGTAACACGAGTGTTCGCGCATTTGCCAAGTCACGCGCCGTGAGAAAGATACCTTTAAGAGGAAAATGACGTGTATTATTCGATTCGACTTTGTTCAGTCTTGTCGCATCGCATTGGATAATCGAATTGGATTTGTCATCGTCGCGACTGACACAGTTAATTCCAAGAACCACGAACGATTAACACTAATCGATACAACGTTGCGTGATAATTAAATCTCCAATAAAAAGATGAAACTAATTTTGTCAAACGCAGTACAAAAAAAAACAAATCGTGCGCTCCGGGCGCCTATCAATTAATTAATCGAATAGAAAAGAAATATAGAAATTGGTTCGAATTCCCTCTGCAGTGTTATATTCATTGCGTCCGCGGGTATTTAATTATTCCGCAGAAATTGTAACAGTGACGTATTGCCATGCGGCAAACTGCACGTATCGGAAAGCTGAAAAATTAAATTGTACCCCAGAGTGTGTGTGCATTTCAATTCCCATCCCGGCAAAGAACTAAATGGAATAAGACAACTTTTTACAGACGTAACTCTGCCGAATGGCAAAAATTTTGAAACACGCTCCTTTGATCTCGTTAATTCCCCCTACACGTTTAAAGGCGCTTCTTCCATAATTTATATATTTTTCGTTGGAATTTCAGATATCGCGGAGCAACTCCGTATCTTCACGTTTGAAGTTTAAAATGAATTTCGAAAGTTATTAAGCTAAGCGCTTTGATCGACGTTACGCGGTATTACTGTTGTAAAGTACACACGCTTAAATTCTCGAACGGCAAATCCGCAGGTATTACGCATATTTACGCATATCTCGCGTTTCTCTCCGGGCCGGTCATGCCTCGCTGACTTTTGCCTTCGAAACGCGCGAGCTGTGCACGCGTGCCAGTGGTAGCCGGCTCGTGTATGCCCCTTGCTTGCTGCCTCAGGAAACGTGATCCACCTGCGCGTGCACGCACGTGTACGCACGTTTACGCTTCTATTGCGGCAACGGATTCACGGTGAAAGTATCAATACTCATGCGCGCCGACATCGTATCGAATAAAAGATGTAAAGACCGTTATATTGAAATTTAATGGACGGCTTATTAAACTTATGTATAATTTCCATGACATAATTTGCATTAACGCTCGTTAACTGTGACACGCGTCAAGTTTCCAGCAAAAAACTCTCTTTTTCGCTCTTTATTGAAAAAGACTGAAATTTAAGTCCCAACTGCAATCATACAAAATTGCTGATTGATAAATAAGGACAATGCGCAAAAGCAAATTCATATATTTTTAATATGTTTAAATAATATAAAAACCAACTTGTTTGCTTATTATATAATTTGTTTATTTATAATTATAATTTGTTTATAACAGTTTGCTTATTGAATAATTGCGATATTCAAGTGTCCTTGAACATAATCATTATTATTAAAATTGTTCGCAAGATGAATTTATTCTTGTAATTTTAATGCGATGAATTTACACGTTTTTATGTTACTACTTGGAAAACCATTGCCCTGGATAAAAAAAAATAGGTAAAGAGAGTTCTCCAAACAGTACGAGTAAATCGTGGGAAAGGCTGACTTTTTCTCACAATTTACAATATTAATAGCGATTAAAATCCTATAAGAAAAACTGAGTGAATTCCGCTTGGGAAAAGCTTACCAGTTGAATGACCGGTGCCGTCATTCCAGCGATAATTTCCACGCGCGGACTCGCACCTTCGGCTCCCTTATTTCCCGTGAATATTCGTTTGAAAGTATTGCACGAGCGCAAGGTATTCATTTTACAGCGGAAATGATCCGCGCGCATGCTATTCTTTTATTCGCGTTTCGATTAATGCTCGTGTCGACCGCAACGAATCTGCGAAAAAATACATCCGCTTTCGTTGGAAACAATCGGGAGAAAGCGCAGATGGTGTATTCCAATTGCTTTCTAAACGACGAATTACATCCTCGAATCGATCTTGACGGTATCATATTTGCGATGAAAATGATAACTTTCGAATGCGCCTTTCAAATAGCAAACGCGTGTGCGAGTCTAAAAAAATGTAGATAAAACGATATCTATAAAAAAGGAGTTATCTTTCTCTCTTCAAATAAGAATGCTAAGCTCCACTAAGTTCAATAAAATTTACAGCGATGCGATTCATACGCGAGCAACAAATAAAAATCCATCAAGCAAGTGGATCAAATATGAGCGGCTTTTTTGAACAATACGGACATGAATTTTTGATAAATTTATGCGTTGTATATATATACGCTTGCAAATTTGCAGTGCAATATAAAGTTCGCGTCCATCCATCGGTGTGTTATCTCCAAACAGTAAGTGAGTTTTATTTCTATCTAGAGACGCGTGAAAGTGCAATATCTGTGCGCGTAGCAACAAAAAAAAATCGCGTACAAGGTACTCCATTTCCGTTTGTTGCAATGCATACGTTATAATACCATCCAACTAAAGCCAGGAAATAAACCTATACAATTTGCGCAAAAGAACTCTCTTATCTAAACCATTCAATTTTTAATCGTCAGAAAAATCACCATAATCATTACTGGTTTTATTGAATTCATATCGTTTATTATTAAACGACAACTATATATATCCAAACCGAAACATCGCGAAACCATTGAGTGTTACTGTTACAGCTACGATTATCGATTAAAGAATTAATTTTATTCAGAAAACAACGTCTGGCAAGTCGTATTCGCGCGCATTGCGATTTTATCTGCGCACGTGTCTCTCTCGTAGAGAAGTTTTCTACTCGGTCCATGCTGCTCATAAATATCAAATACTCGCGACTCGCAATTTCCTTCTACGAAGGAATCATCGGAAGACAGCATCTTCACGTTCGCGTGCAGCTGCAGACGTAGATGCAGATGCAATTCAATACGGAGGAGGCCGTCGCATCTACGCTTGGCCCACTGACCTACTTAGCCGCAACACTTCCGCGTGTGCGACACTTTGTCACGGTAACGCAAAACCAGGATACACGTCGGTGCGCTCCCAGCTTCCATTTTCGACGTTTGCGTCCCGAGCGGAAGCGACGGCGACTTCGTGGTTTCGGTTGAAAATGCATGACTCCACATTGCAATTACGTAAATGGCAGACGCGACCGACCGATACGCGCCCTTGGATAACATAGATTCGTTCCGCGATTACGGAAAAGGCTTGTGTACAAGGCTTCCACGGACTTTTTTTTTCTTAAAGAATTTCTTTAGATAAAGAAGAGATAAGAGAGAGGAACATCTAATCAAATATGTAAACAGTGGGTGGCCCAAATACGCCGCGTACAGTTTATTATAGATGCTATTTGATCCAATTCCTATACTGACTTTTTTCTGATAAAAATATCAAACTAAACTAATGACCGAGGACCAACAAACAATGTTATTTTTTTCACTGCACCTCAAATTACGCTTTCGTAAAATAATACAGCTTGAATTAAACAAAATATCTTCTGTACACTTGTAATTCGCATAAAATTGAATTGAAAATTGAATATTGTTTCCAAAACCAGAATATACATATATTATATTGCGATTAAATTACTATAAAATTATAATAAATGTTTAATGTTTTAAACATTTTGAATAAGATATTTTAAGAAAATTTTTCACCAATTACAATAACTCCCTATCTTATCAGTGATAATGTGAAAGATTAACGCGGTTTAAAAACACGGGAGCAGCTGCTTCGACTGGTTTCTGCTGATAAACCATTTGGACAATTACCCTGGCGAAAGCAACGCGAGCACATCTCGTTTTCAGCAAAACGGATGGTCTAATGGCCAGTAAAATAGTTCGTGCTTTAATCGTATCGAAAGTGTTGCTTTAGTCATTAATTTAGCTTCGCTGAAAATGATCTATCTCCTCTCACAAAACAGAGTTTCTAACAAGACTGCGATAAGAGAAAAGTTAGGTGAATTTCGCATAAATATTATTCAACTTGCGACAACAGTGCGCTTCACCGTGACTATTAACAAATCGCAAGTTTAAACTTTCACGCGAGTTTCGATTTTAATCCACCGTTATTCGGTTTAATTCCTCCGATTAACAATTCATTTATGATCGGTTCCACGAGATTACGAGAGAGGAAGGGAGGCAGCGGTCCCTTATGCACGATATAATTTCCCGCGTGACGCAAGCACAGCTTCGGCGTGGAAACTGGGTCGGGTAGAAATTTCAAAAAAGACCGCGTGCTTTTTGTATTTGACGAAGGAGACAGGTCATCATTTTTCATCGGTTTCAACGAACGCTTTGCTGACTCTCGTCATTAACATCGTCTGCACAGGCCAAAAGAAATAAACGAGATAAAAACTGATATCTTTTTGAGAATATATTCCCGCAACTGAAAACTTTATGCGCCCGAATGCAAATAGGTCAGAGGCGATGAGAAACTGATGATTCTAGGGCAACAATTTTATTTACGAAATTAACCAAATAATGTAAAGCCACAAAATTTGTTAATATAACAAGAAAATAACTACGAGAAAAAGGAAAAGGAGGAATAGATGGAATATGCGAATGAAAACTAATTTTTTGAAATAAAGAACTACAAATGATTAATTAAAAATGCAAACTTTTATTTCTTTTATTGCAGGATTCCTTATTTATTAACTAATCTAATATCAATCATTTTTAATACGATTTCTTATCTTTTAACACAATTATGATAACTTTATAATAAGTAAATTCTATTAATCTCAAGTCGTCTGATGATACATAGAAATCTTAAAGAAATTAATCATTTTGAAGAAAAGGCGGAGGAGAGAGGGAGGGGGGGGGGAATAAGTTATTGATTACGCGTTTGCGACATCGCGGTTCAACGCCTGATAAGGCCAAAAGACGGGATACTTTTCCGTCAATAATTCCAATTGAAAGGACGTTGACGCGCTGCGTGAGCGTGTAACGAGATGAACAGCCCCCCAAAGGTTAAAGTCATCGGACTATGTAAACAATTTGTCTCTGGCGCCGAATCAATGTGCAAACGGTTCATTGGAAAAACGAACGGTGTGAAACAGGCGTAAAGCTCTCCGCGTCGGGCAGCGTGGCACAGAAACGAAGTTATTATTTGACACCAGTCGATAAGCGAAGTCGTCCAACTTTTTTATCTATAGCTCGGATACGTATATATTTATATACAGAGAGAGAGAGAGAGAGAGAGAGAAAGAGAGTGAAGGAGACTTCAATTCCCTCCGCGATCATCGATGAATGAAGTTTTCGTGATAAATCCCTCGATAAATTCGATGAAGCCGAGTCTTGCTTAACGTGATGGATGATCGTTATTTATCGCGACTTTCCAATTTGCAATATCCCCGACGCCTTAGTAATTCAATTTGTTAAGGAAATTGATTGATGGAATGATGAATGAGAAGGGAAACGATAATTAAATTTCTGTTAGAGTAAATAGTTCTTGCGGTATCGAACGAATCATTGTTCCTGAGATCACAATCGTTATATAGCTACTCGACGGTAATCGCTCGCCGTCATCGTGTTCTTGAAAACTTGCGATTCGACGAGGTCGGCCACGTGGGTGGACGTAATTGAATAACGTCGCGCTTGAATTATGCCAAGACGCTCCTTTTCGAGAGAATTCCATATTTCCATCAGATTCGATGGTTCGGTAATCGCTCGAATCGCTAACGGGAATGTCTCTTCGCGGCCAAAAAAAAATGCGACCGCGAAAATTCTTTCAATGACGAGACGCATGTCTGAGCAGCGACAGTGTCTATTTCGAGAGGACCGAAAAAGATACAGTGGAAATTTCGTGAACGGATAATTGTAGGATAGAAAACTCTTGAATAAGACTCTTGATTTCTGTACAAACGCGCGACGTAATTCTATCGTGAATCCCACATAAATCCTTATGATCTACTTCCCCGCGCAAGTGCTCGACGGCGAGCACTCTCCGCCGCTTTGAAGATTCCTCTTGCACTCGAGAATCAGACGAGGACACGACATCGAAAGGTTTCCGCTCCGTGAACGGCGTATGATAATTAGACCTTGCCGCTGCTAACGACGTGCTAGGCTGAACAACGATTAGGATTTACTTGTGTAAGTCTCGAAACTTGGCGTTGACACGTATATATATCTCCCTGATCCCGAGTGATGAAACATCGATCTTAGCAAAATAACTGAAGGTTGATGCCTATTACGAATGAAACTCAGTTTCGCGAGAAACTCTCCATTGCAGGTATTTGCATATCAAGTATTAAACCGACGATATTAATCTCCATATCGTATCCCGAGAGAAAAATATAGTTACTTTTGGTCTCAATCATAATTTTAGATTTCTAACGATAATTATGGTTAACATAATGATGCATATAGTCAATCATATTTCGTGTTAGAAATATTATAAAATTATGGTTGAGGCCAAAAGTAACTATATTTTTCTCTCAGTATAGATTTTATTTTAGTAAATAATATTACTGTACTGTTAAAACAAGTCAAATATTGAATTGCGAATACAGAAATTGATAGTAGAAATTGACTAGTAGAAATGTAATAAAATAATAACGACAGCGCTTTTTCCAGCCATCATAGACACAAATATTCATTATCAATTATAGTGTTTTTTTAATAATTGTCATGATATTTGGCGAGATTTCATAATAATGTGAGCTCACGATCAATATCCGTATTCGGTTACCACGATTTTCGTATCGAATGTCAATTATTTTCGTTAATGGAACGTAGAACGGAGCAACAGCGGCTTTCTATAACGCGATAGCACATCCGCTTAGAGTGACTGCTCCGAAGAGTTCGCGACGTAGAGCACTGCGGTCGAGAACTATTAATGGAATCGGGAAGACTACCGTTGTAAAGCCGACGTTCGTATACGCCCGTTCTTTATCAAGCCGCCAACGAGACTGCATATAATTTCAGCGTTAAAATTATCCACCCGCGCCTCAATGAAGACAGATAGCATGTAGAAAGCAATCCGGAGCGCAACTCACATCTGTGTTTATCGACTGACTAAGTAGTGAAGGCGAATATAACATTTGCGTTATCAGCGCATGAACTGATCATGCAAGAATAGATGAAAAATTGTGCGCCATTAGTTCATTTCAGTGAAATTAACTATCTTAAGGAACATCGAACGATATTCACAATCAGTAGGTATAACGCGCTGCACAAAATTAAGCGAATTAAATTACGACACGATTTCCGAACAATGCTCTCGTATCTTTTTCGGATCATTGCCAGACGGAGCGTTCAAGGATTTATCTCTTGTCAAAATGTGCTTGCTAGAACGCAATATTTAAAGGAAAAATATTTTGTGTTCGTCAAGGTGAAATACTTTTTCTCTGCCAATCTTTTCCGTCTCTAACGTCACTGCCTCAAAATGCTCTACCTTGACTTGACGTTAAACGTGTGTATATTTCACGGGATACAACTCGACGTTCCCATAAACTCTCTTAACAACCGTAGTACAACAGGGTCGGCTCTCCTAGGGCGAATGCCGAACGGAATCCACGGGCGTGTTGGAGCATCGCTAAAGTGGGTCATCGCGGCGGAGCGGAGCGCGCGGCATCTCCGATGTACATCGTCAATCGCTCGTTTACAACCATTCCCGAAGCGACCGTACGCTTTGTGCACCAAAATGTACCGTGTGCGCGGCGAGCACGGCTGGTTTATATATATTTACGTACGTGGTAAATCGTCGCGGAATATCGTCGTCGAATAATGTTGCACGATTGCACGTGACTGAGTAAACTAATTCCGGCCAGTTCGGCTCTACACATCCGCAGCACATTGGTGCCTCTGCCTTTGGAACTTTCGGCGGAGATATCTCGGTAAAAGCGTCTCTTCGCGAAAGAGAGGTCTTCGCATTGTCGCGCACATCCCAGGTCTCTGAATTTCCCGGGTCGAGCGAATTTCAATCCGCGGACTCTAAAATTGGAGCCGAAATCTTTCCCTCGGCGAGAAAGCCTTGTCAGAGGAATATCACTGTTAGCGAGGCGTGCTCAAGGCAGTTCAATCTTGCCGATATGCGCGCTTTTGCCGGCTCGGTAATAACGCCGCGCCGCTCGCCTCGCAGAAGTCTAAACTGCCATTACCTACGTGTGTTGTACAATATCTGATGTATCTGTCTATCAATCTCCAGCACTTCACAAAATACGATCTCCAGTGAAAACTGGTATCATTTTTTTTTCTCTTCGACTTTTCTACCGAATGCGTTAGGTAACCCGCTGCATCTTGCGAAATCACAACGAACGTCTAACTATACAGCTAACGGACAAAATGCGACAGGAACTGGTTAATCAAACGGCAAACAACCGCGCCCGTGCGTCTCATTATACGCCAGGCTTTCCATGCATCCGCTTGCACGCGCAATGTGCATACGACGTAAATATTACAGGATACGGTGAGCTATCGGCGAGCGAGGGAGATGAAAGGAGTGCCTCGCGGGCCGACTCTTTCTCTTTGCGCGCGCCAGCAGGAAATAAATTAATCTTATCATCCGGCGATCTGACCTAGCTCGGTGTCAACTGTTTATCATCTCTCTACGAACGACGTTTCAACGGCGTTTCAACGGCGTTAATTCTTTTCCTTCTTTTCTTTTTTTTTTTGAAAAAATTACATACGTTGCGCGATTTTGCCCCGATCCCATTCGAGGTCGCGCATCGACAGCGCAGGGGCAATCACGCATTCAATCATTACGCGCGAGTCGCCCGTTTCGCGTTATATTTCCGTTTTAATCGTTAACTCAGAAATTTTTAGACGGTCTATGTCCGGCAGTTATTGATTCTACGCGCTCGTGTTCCGCCATCGCTGCATGCGCTGTCGATGTTCTACTTCGATATAAATACCGATTGCCGATGGCCGTTAAAAGACTTCATCAAGTAAATTTCGTATCGCCGCTTTTCTACGGCTCCTTACGGCGATAAATCAGTGTTACAATTTTAAGCGAGCAAGTTGGGCAAGAAATATTGAGACATATTCGTTTTTAAAGTCATTTTAATTCGGGAGAGATAAACACATTTTTTACTATAATTACAGATATTTAAAACTGGGAAAAAGATAAGATAAATTGACTAGCTTACTTTTTATGAAACAAACGAGTTTATTTATATTTTTCGTAAAAACTATTGTAGAAAGTCGCTATATATAGCGTTAATGTCAAAGTTTGTATTATACGAATCTTATGAAACAGCTTGGTAGAAATTACCAGTCATTGCTCGCGCGTGTAAAAAATATGAAAAAAAGAAAAAATCTTTTTTTAATATAACCAAAGCCTTACTCATAATGATCGGGCAAGATTGTAAGAACTTTTGCATGCCTTCGACGTACAGGCATATTTTAAACGAAGCGACCACCGTTCAAGGGCTCCGATACATTAGCACGAAGTCAAGGTGAGCGCATTATGCAATTCTAAAGCGCAATTAAAACTAAAGCGGAAAACGAACGAACTGCCGACCGAACTGCGACATCGACGGCGAAACGACGATTTCGACAATCCGCGCGCTAAGCACAATGCGTCCTTTCTCTCTTCATGCCTTTCGAACTTGGATTTTTCTGCTATAAATATCTCTATAACGAGTGGCGACTATTTATGCATTGCGCGTTATGCAACTCTTCATGTTGATGGCGATATAAGGCAAACATCTTCACTAGCTAAATATGCAAAGCCAATAAAACACATCCAGGCAAACAAGACTGCTCATCCGACACATTTAAAGCGCGTATTACTTAACGCGTACAGATATACGCTATTACAGATGCACACGTCGTAACTCAATCAGTATATATTTAGATAACTAGATATCGCATGCCGGGTCTTCTTATTGAAGTAATTTGTAACACCGATATCGGTCCAGCCTGTGTAATAGACGATTCTGCGATATGCTTACATCGTTGGAAGCAGATTACATATTAACGTATTACATATGTTAAGATGAATTTGCACTTTTACTGCCTTATCTGCGAACGTGGCGAACGTTGTACGCGAAATCATATTTTTATCTCGTCTCGCCTGACGTCAATTGGAATCAATACGATTTTCTATAATTTCCTTCAATCTTTCATTCATTCGCCTAAATAATATTACTCACTTTTCACATTCGTGTCTAACGAAATGGATTCCTATCTCTAACGGATTGCATCCTGAAATAACATTGAAATCTGCGGATTACAGGCCATAAGAGATACAGAGGGAGTAGCTCTCATTTTCATTCTATATATCGAAAAATTATATTGAAATTAATTTTTTCTTGAATTAGTTTAAAAATTAAATCTTGTTGGACGGTGTAGCACTGTTCCATCGATATTGTACAGACCACTCGATCAGTTAGAATATTGCCTGCATTTACTAAGTCCCAATTGTTCAACGAGAAAACATGCCGCAAGCTAATACGAGGCTTTCAGCTTGCGCTGCACTTGAACGCGATCGAGGAACTGCTGCGAAAGCCTTTGTTCGCCATCGACATCCCGAGCCTCAGTTCGCGTTTACCGAATCCATTTTCAACGCTCGTGCGAGCGGAGCGTGAATATCCGATATATAATTGGGATTTAATTCGCGTTCGAGCGCTATAGTCCACCGAAGCGACACGATCGGAACTTGATAACTATCTAACCAGCAATTAATAAATTCGCGGAGACTCGTGCGGATTAATGTGGTGAGTTATGTAACAACTTACGAAATGAAAAGTAATTCCGCTCCGCAAATAATTACATTAAATATATGTATAAAGTAATTTGTGTAGTTCAAACAGATGATATCGTCTAATTATAACGTATGTCGGATAAGGTAATTAGATTGCAAAGTCCCCTCTAAATGCGTTATCGATTCAATAAAACGAAATACGAGGATAATCAATGTTAGTCTGCAATTTCGGAGTTAAGGAGAATTAATGCTCTATATTTTCATAGAAAATTTGGTGAATACTCTATATCGATTAAACGAACGAATTGATCAGCCCGTTTTTCTCACTTCATATCTGCAACATTAAATCTAATTCTATTTCCAGGATTTATTCGTATGTAACCTTTAAAGATTATGTTTTACTGAAATATAGAATAATATTGCAGCTTTAATGCCACAATATTATTACAGTTGAAATAATTTTGTAAGCATCCAAATACAGTTGGAAATAATTAGTTGCAGCATGAGCTGTTTTAAAACGTTAAAATAGTTAAAAAAGTTCTTTCATTAGCACGAGCTTATATAAGCTCTTTTTGCAATAAAAAAAGAGCACTTTGTTCTCTTTTAAATACTTATTTCCTACGCTTCCAGAATCTGAATTAACTAAACAAGCAGAAAAATCCAAGATCGATTATTCTTTTTATTTCTCACGCAAATACAAAGGCAGGGCAATTGTGTGTCATAATTTGTTTCGATTCAAAATTTTGTAACTTTGCGATGTTATTTAATGCAACGTCCAATTAGTATTTGAAAGGCCTTTCGATGGTTATTATATGAATAGCCGCAATCTTCTTTTTATTTTCTTGCAATTAAAACAGTTTTATGTGATCGACGATATGACTTTTATGGATAGCAACGTTTTTTTATCAACTGCACGACTGAAAAATAAACGCACATAAACGAACTCTCGCGCGCCCGCAGCTGCATCGTTTGCTGGGGTAATCTGAAACACGATCTGATTTACATCGTTCCGGGGGTAGTTCGATGATACTAACTCGTCGACGAAGGCGAGCTGCACAAACGAAGCCGTACGCGAGTGCATATAGAGAGATAGGAAAAAAAAGACATAGCTAGCTGATGCGCGTTATGTAAAATTGCGTGCTGCAGCGATCGATCACGAAAGACAAAATAATCGGATAGTCGGTATTATCGGCGTCGTATTAACACCAGCCGATCCCGGCGAATTGCCAAGTAAGCTTCTTTTAATCAATTACAAGCCGTACAATTTGTGGACGTCGATCAATAGTAGACGCAAATCGTGAGAGCGGATTAACGTTTTATCGCTGCTTAGTGTTCTCAGTCCTTCTTTTCCCTCATAAAGAACCAAGAATTCTTCTAGACGAACGGTAAAATACACGTTCTTTTATTTGCTACATACAAAGTTAATAGTAAATTTTACTAATACAAAAAATTGTCTACGTTCTTTCCTTTCCTTCATAAAGAAGTAGAAATCTTTCTAGATGGATATTAAAGGGCACATTTTTCATTTGTCCATATGCAAATTTAATAGCAAATTTTAATACTATAAAAAATAGATAACGGCATTAATGATATATTTATCTACGCAAATTTAAGAGCAATTTTTACTAGTTCAGAAAATAATTTACATTATTTTCTTTCTTTTATAAAGAAGTAGTAGCCCTTCTAGATGAACATTAAAAGAAACGTATTTTGTTTATCTACATGCAAATGTAATAGCAAAGTTTTATATAGTACAAAAACTAAATTGAATAACAATGATATCAATTTCTAATTGTAAGCATGATGTCTTTATAATTTTTTCTACCTCGCGCGTGTTGTGAACTTTAGAGATACGTAACGCAAACGGCATCGGATCCGATTGCGTTGAATATCACGTTTCTACAATTTGCTCGGGCAATCCAGACGGAGATTACCATGCGAAATGTTCCACCCGCAAGTATAGCCTATCTCGTCAGAGTAAGTCCCGGGGTCTGGTCTTAAGCAAATGAAGTTATATTCGCCGATGCAGCTGTGCCGTTTCAAAGGACCTATCTGAAACGCGATTTAATTTATAGCGTTACGAATGGAGGTAGTCCGCGCGATCTCAACTCGTTTACCAGGGGAATCGCGATTCGGAGATTCAAGAAACTTTCCTTGGACGATTCGCTTTCCTCCGCCGCGCGGAAAAGCGAAACTCATTACGCGGTTATAGAATTTCATTCGCTGCCAAAGCGAAACGCGATAAATTGACGGAATCGCGGCCCCGTCCAACGACGCGAGATCGCGATTCATTCTCAATCAACAATCCTGCTTCGCTCAAGATTAATCATTTCATTTTACGACGACTGCATCACGGTCACGATTTAAATTCAAGAAGTAAGAAGTCGATTTTATAGATTGCTTCTAACGATCCAACACATTCGTATTTCATTCAAACACACTTGAAACTTCTTCTGCGGCGATAATTTTCTGATTTCTATGTGTGAAGGTCTACAACCTGCGCGTGGTATCCGCGGCAAGCGGATAGACGTGTCATTAACGAGCCGTATCTTCGGCACGATCTGTCTGAAAGCGTTTCTTAGGGACAGTTGAATGCATCTCTTTCGTCAGCGGGGAGTCAGGGAACTTTCTTTCGCGCCGAGAGCCGGCTGTGCCAATCGATAACACGCTTCGCACGCATGTCCGGCAAACCGAGAAAATCGCAAGTACGAAACGGTTGCGCAAGTATTTCCGGTTCTGGGAGATGCGCACGGACCTTGGCACATCGCGAAGTGAAAACGTATTGAACGCTTGCCACTCATATTTTAATTGTGTTCCATTCCACAGTGGCAGGTAATGAAACTTTCAAGCTTCTAGCGCATGATAAATTGCAGCGTTTAATAGTCATGCGGTTGGAGTAAACTATATTTTGCCAAATGTAAAATTCGTCAAATTATTGATTTACGAGGTAAGGATGGTCATATGGATTATGTGTCCTTTCAAATTTTCATAGGCCTTAATTCCGGCATGATAATAAAATAATAGTCCAAGGTGATACGCAAGAAACTATGAAATTGAGCGTGACACAAGTCGAAGGACGCCCATTGCATTAACGTAACGTTGCTTCAATGTCATATAAAATTGCAGTGATAAAAATCATCATAATTGCACGTTGCTGGACATTATTGTTGAATCAAATCAAATTTTTTTTACCCTGCTTCAAAACACACGCGCAAAATTGGCCGAAATCGAAATCGCACATTAGCAAACTGAATTTTTAGTGTGTTCTTCATTTTCATAGTCTAATTATTGTATAATTGCAAAAAAAATTATAGCGCTGTCAGACAATGCCGAAAGATTGTGTGCCAACTACTAGAAGTAAACTTTTCGCAATGTAATAGAATTGCAGTACAACACGGAACATTGAAATTACATTTAAACGATAGTTTCTCAAGTTAAACTTGGATAGAATTTAATTCCATGCTGCACGCATTTCTTGCTTATAATTAATACAAAAACGGATAGTACTTACTCCCTCGTGGTCCGTAGAACTTAACGGAGAATTCGTT
>VBVR01004316.1:0-14742 GCA_011638315.1 Tetramorium parvispinum
CTATTAAAGTTTCATACGTTCCCGTATATTGTATTCAACGAAACACATTCGCCGAATACAATAGAATGCAAAGTTGACGACCACGTGCTCACTACTATCATTCCCATTGTGTGCCGAACGTTTTCTTTTCAACGGAAAGTCCGTTGAAAGCCGCGTCGCGAATGCAACAGTCTGTCTAGCCGTATCTTTCACGACACGCGCGCACACGCATACTTGCGAGATTACTCGCGCGGCATTCTTAGAAATAAAACTCGCCGCGCTCTCTCGCTCCGATTATAAATACACCGTCGCTACCTTGCTCCGCACTAACCTCCGATGTCGAAATCGACGTGACTCCTTCCTCAGCCTGGACCCGCCAAGTCGCGAATAATGAGTCACGGCTGCCAGATAGATCATTGAAGTCGCGGCGAGGTCAGTGCTCGTCGGCCGCGATAACCACGATAACGACGTCACCGTCGTCACCGTCCTCGTCTTCCTCTGCGAGCGCGAACTCTGACAGCCGTTGCCGTCGGTCCTCTGCGAACGCGACGCCTCTCGCCGCTCCAATTTCACTGCTCGTCGACAGCTCTCTCAGAGCCCACGAGGAGGCTCGGGTGACCTCGAAACGTCCATCTTTCTTACGCAGACTGGCCGCGCGGAGGAGAAGCGTGTGTACCCGACTCTCGGAGCAGCGCACGTACGCGAAACGGCCATTACTCGGCGAGCCGCGAGCGTCGCGCCAGCGTTCGTAAAAGGCACGACGGTGCCAGACCAGCTGCTCGTACCGAACTTACGAGGAGAGGAGCGTAGCGACGATTCGTCCTCGAGACCCCACCCCACCCATGCTCGCTCTCTCGCTCGCTTTCCTCTCCGCGCGCGCCCGCCCGCCCGGTCGAGACGGTCTCTCCCGTCTCTCCGTGTAAAAATCCTCGGGCGAGCACCCACGCGTTGCCGCTGGCCGCACGACTGTACGAGCGTAGATAGCGGTTCTTGGCACGTTCCCTCTCCAGGAAGTCTCAAGTCGCTCGGGTAGAGCCCTAATGCTCGAACAATCAGTGGCAATCTTTTAAGAGACAAGCTGAAACTTTCACGTGACAAGCAAAGTTCCGAAGAATCATAATCCCGAAAATTGAAAATTGTGACGATAAGCGATAGTCCCGGAATGTAAATGAGACAATGTCCCAAAAAAAGTATATCATTTTTCGGGACGTTATTTTTTTAATTTTTTAAATTTTCCATACTCACCCTTTGAATAAATTAAATTTAGACTGTATGTTTATGTGCCACCCACGACTCTCCTACAGAGTCTCTCCATTGTGGTTCAGTTACTTTGTATAATTTAATTCAATTTTTCGAAAGTCGAGCTTGAATTTGTAATTAAATGCGTTCCTCTAGACAGCTGCGAAACGACTGTTTTATTGATAAAAGAATTTACGCTTTCGCAAATTCCCTCAAGCATTTTATATTTTACATTTCACCAAGCTCTTTCGTTTAATTTGATATAAACTGATAAGTCTTTCTTTAAATAGCTTTATAGATTGCAAGCCAGATATCTAATCTCGAAGAGATAACAAACACATGCGCTTCTATTTGACACAAGTATTGTCATTGGCACGTTCATTCTCGCTGATGTGAGAGCCGGTGATCAGGATCTCTCTCTCTCTCTCTCTCTCTCTCTCTCTCTTTCAGGGAAGAAATACAGAGTGAACAAATACAACTGTATGAGTGTTAAGCTTTTTCGTTTATTGAAAATATCTCTGTAAAACGTGTGTATATTGTGGCCGGGCGAGGTAAGCCGACAATACCGAATCTTCGACAACGAAATGAAATCGGGTAGCAAACGAAGAGATACGGTGAAGACATTGAAAACAATATAGTCGTTCGTATTTTTAGTATCTACATAAGTAAAGGACGAATCAACGATGCATTCGCTTACTATTTAATCTTATTATTAATTATATTATGTATAACAAAGCGGTAACAACTTGTTAATTGTAACTATTATGATAATAATCATTTACTTTATATAATTACAATAATATAATGTGTAAGGATCGTTAACTAATCGATAACAAACGAATCGTATCCTCCTCCCCCCCCCTCTTCCTTTATTCTTCTCTTCTTATTCTTCTTCTTTCTCTTCCTCATCGTTTCATCGCGTCCTCCTTTTCGCTTTCCGCTTTTTGACCCAATGTCGATCGTTAGCATAAATCGTTTTATTATTATTTTTTCGCTCATCCCCCTCTCTTTTTTTGTATTAATTATTTAACAACAGTTTTTTATCCTCTTATTATATTTGCTCTTTAATTTAATAATCGTAGTAAACATAGTAATTATTTATAATATTGTGCAAATAACCCATATATTTATATTTATATATATATATATTTCCTTTTTTGTTATTTATTCTGTTAATAAAAGTGTAAGTAATGAATGTCATATTCTCAACGGAGGAGCTTCTCTGTGTTTTTTTTTCGTTTTCCCGCGTGTCCGCACGACACGCGCGAGCGCGGATAAACACACACATACACACACACACACACACACACACACACGTACCGCAGATTTGTTTGTCTTTAATGGACGATCCTTCGCGCATTTTTTCTTTAAATATTTCGACAGCTAGCTTCTTCGTTAAAATTGGATTTCTTAGCACGTTTCTACCTAACTTGATGACCCATGGCAGTTGCTTGTTCATTTATACTGGCCGACAGGCTCCGTAGCTTGACACTTTACAATGCTTTAGCCCAGCGCTCTAGGATTTTTGTTTCATATTTAATTATTTATTTTTTTATTTCATTAATATCATTATTTATTATCTCACGACGTAGGATTAATGATTCGAGAATATCGAGACACTACAAAGCCCTTTTTCTTGCTATCCGTTTAAGAAAATTTTCGTGCATTTACGATTAGTTAACTTAGTTCTCTTTTATACAATGCGTAACGGCAGTATCGTCCTCGGAGAAAGTACGTTAAATCTCGTCTTACCTCGCTTAACGAAGGAAAGCCCTATTATTTTTTTTTGTTATATCTTACAGCCGTCGTCGCGCAAAAGCTATCTTTAATGTACATTTTGGAAAAGATTAACGAAAGTCAACGAAGCATATCACGCACACTCTGTCATCCCCTTCCCTCTTTATGACATTTTCATTTTCATTGTCATTGTCACCGTCGTCGTCAGAATCGTAGTTGTCGTCATAGTCATTGTCTTTGTCACTGTCTTTATCTTGTTACTAACCTCGTCGTTGCAACATATTGATCAAACACCTTGTTTCATATGACACTTCCCTCCCACGATACCAATCGATTCTCAAGCAACCTTTGCGAGACCTACAAAAGAACGCCGAAAGGACTGCCTTCTAAAGAAAGCTTGTAAACTGAATAGAGAATATAAAAAACATTTCGATAAAAAATAAAAAAAAAAGTCGATGCCTGAATTATTTTGTACAATGTGAATATAACATGTAATTAATTCATTTTATTATTTATCGAAAAGTGAGAGTATGAAACATTTCTAAAAGTTTTCAGAAATATTTGCACGCCTCTTGACAATGCGTTTGCATTTCGACGATATTGTATTGTCTCATCTTTCATAAGACAGTCCTCTCGCAGTCCTCTTCAATTCGATACCACGGACGAAGCGTTAATCGACGCCGATGAATACGTCGCGATTGAATTATTGGGGAAGTCTTGAA
Source organism: Tetramorium parvispinum (assembly GCA_011638315.1). NCBI lineage: Eukaryota > Metazoa > Arthropoda > Insecta > Hymenoptera > Formicidae > Tetramorium > Tetramorium parvispinum. The sequence continues at coordinate 3,678 of VBVR01004316.1, forward strand.
CGCGCGGCGTCTAACATTCCATCCGTCGACAAATCGATGCGTCGCCGAACACTACGTCTGCCTAAAGCGGATTTACAGCGGTCTGCATTTCGAGATTATCTTAAAAAAGTCCTTCAAAGTGAACGCATTACATAATCGATTATTTGCATAGACGGGTCGCCAGTAACGAATTGTCCAGTGTACGTACATGCGTTTGACGATCCGAAGATCCTCTGCGATCTCTTAAATCCCCAAGTCACAATTGTTCACGGCATCATTTTACGATCACGATAATTATGCAAACTGGAGTCCCAACGTCCCGACGGATTATTCGGGGTGAGTCAGCGACTTGAATATACGCGTCGCGATAGATCTATCGTGGACGATGAAGCGAAGCGCGCAGAAATAGAAGATGCCTCTACTCCTTCCGTCGTTTGCTCGCGTGATTCATTTTTTTTTCCGTCCCTCACTTTGGATGATTCATTCAAGACGATCGTGAAAGCGAGAACCGCCTTGCAAATTCGCCTTTTTAGCGGCGCGCCTCTCCGTCGCGCGCCTCCACCGGGGAAGGACGATGCACCCGCGATGCTAATCGCCAAGGAGGCGTTTCCGGAGAGATCGCGACCGCGTTCGTTCAGCTGCCCGACCCGTACAAATCTACATCTCGGAACACGTACGCGCGTTAAACACAAATGCCGATTAAATGCCCAGCGTAAACTTCCGCGGCATTAGGTACGTTAAACGTTTTATTGGCGAACGGCCTGGTCTCACATGTCGTTCCCGTGAAATTAAGTGACCGAGATTACAACTGCCTTTTTCTGTTTTTAGAAAACGACAGTTGAAATCGCTGGAAAGTCTCTACGAAGAGAATTAAACGTTGATTAATTTTAATCAACGTCCATCGGCTCCAAAATGGATTTGTACGCGACAGGTCGTACATCCTCGCGTCGCCCTTTACCGTAAATATCGTAAATAGGTTGCTCACGTTCGACGAATGTAGTATCGAAAATATATATTATTACGAGTACAAGCGATTTGATTATTATCGAATTATTTGCACATATTACAACACGGGAGGGGTGGCCAAACGGAAGAGGAAGCAAGGAAGGGGCCTCGAAGGTACGGGACAATAAGCCGGACGGACCATCGGATATTTTCGTGATACCTCGATAGATAAGAACAATCGACGGTTATCCAGCAAGGTTTTCGTCTTTGACTCTTCTTTCTTTTTTTTTACGCGTCGTCGTCGTCGTCGTCGTCGTCGTCGTCGTCGTCCGTCGTGCGTTTCCAAGACGCCGCGATTCCGAGGGACAACGTCGATGGCGCGAAAGCCCGATCGATCGATCGCGCGGCGCGGATCTCGATCGGATGCTCGGAAATCGGAGGGGAAGGCCGGCGATACGAAACGCAAGAACGGAGAACGATGACCGTTCCCGAACGAACGAGATGCGGGCACGCAGCTGCAGGCATACGCACGCTGCGTGCTGCCGAGGAGTCTATTTTTACACGGACGCGCGCGATATAAAAAATACTTCCCTCAGACCGTTCCTCCAGTGCGGAGCGAAAGCAACGTTTTAACGCGGCGAAACGCAATCTCAAAGCGACAAATGTGTCTCGAGAAAATTCAGAATTGACGACGTGTGCCCTTCGTGTCGTTTGCATTACGTTTTACTTGTCCATAGATAGACTTCTTGGAATTCAACGTTTAATTTTAGCGGTACGTTTTCAAGCGCGATTTCATAGTCTCGGGCTCGCCGGGTGAAATCGTCGGATAAACCGCGACGAGATTCGTGAATTTGCAAGTTACAAGGTATACGTAGAAAAGCTACGAGGACATTAAATGTTGGACAAAACTCTCCTAGAAGCTTCGTCAAAGCGAGAACTCGACGTCGGTAGGATAGAGTGTGAATTATTTTGTACAATAATTTCCAAATATGGGGAATGCTCGTCCTGTTCGTCAAGTAGCGAACGTCTTTCTCTTATTTTGCGAAATATTTTTGTGTCATCTGCAACGACATCCCTGCGCTTCGATGTTCTAGTCGTCGTCGTTGTTGTTGTTGTCATCGTCGCAATTTCTTATTAGCTTACTGTCACTGTCATTATTGGCTGCGTTCAGAAGATCTAACAGTCGCAATCGAATCTGATTGACGGAGAGAATAGCAATAACATGAGATAGAAATGTATGACGAGATTTGTATATTTTATTCTTATATCACTGAGAAACGCATATAAATTTCAAAGCCTAAACAAATCCACACATCCTATAAAATAAAACGTCTAATTTTGTAGATCAAAGGCTGATTTGAAAAAAATGGGCACATTTCGTGGCACGACTATGCTGGACGTGCAGCGAGGCGATAAACTCATGGGCATTTAACGAATCCAAATCCTCAGCGCGCTCCGCTCGTAAATCCACCAATCACATTCAATTGCATCAAGACTGTTACATCGACGTGACAACGTCTGCTGAACACGGCCTTTGTTCTCGTTATCAGGTCCGTCCTCATCCTTAAGAGCCTCTGCCGCCGAGCGAGTTACGAGGCTTGTAGCCCGCCTTCTCGACCAGCGAGAAAACATTCTTTCCCTCTTTCATTCTCTCTCTCTCTCTCTCTCTCTCTCTCCGAATTTTAGCGATCGTCACCCTCCCACACGTCGACTTCCTGTCGGCGAGCGTAGCCGCCGTCTCTCTCGAGTGCCGGGCAACCAGCGCACGTCGGCTTCCTCGTCGTTGTCCCTCTCGACCCGCGCGCGTCTGTCTCGCCGCGTCCCTTTCCTCCGCCCTACCGATCCTACGTGGATCGTGGATGTTGACGTAGAAAAATAACGATCGCGCAATCCGCACTGAATATACACACACGCATACATTTATATATGTATATATAATATATATATATTTTTTTTTTGTTTTTGTTTTATCTCGCCGCCTACTTAAACTTACGCCGCCGCGTGACTGCGATAACGCTCTCGCGTTAATTCGTTATACGACGACGAATGTTCGCTCGTGCGTTCGTGCGTGCGTGCGTGCATGCGTGCGTGCGAGGCGAGACGCGCTCGCGTAAAACTGTCTTCCGACCGACATTCCAGGGGAAATGATAGCCAACGTCCGAAGAAAAATGCAGCGATTCGAGAGTCGAACGCTTGAAAACCAGCAGTTTTTATTCGAGCGACTAATAAAATGTCAAAGGAAGAAAGACGCGGGCGCTCTGCTCGTCTCATCCTGCACGTACAACATCTCGTTCTCTTTTTCTCTCTCTCTCTCTCTCTCTTTCTCTTTCTCTACACATACGTAACATATCTCTTACACGAACATGGCCGTTGCAAAGTCAGCAATGTCGTCATCGTCGTCACGCGTTATAATAAAACTCTGATGCTCCGTGTATAAATTGTTTAACACACGTTCAAAATTTGCTCTGGTGATCTGTAGGTGTAGGTTGCGCGGAGAGGCGAAATGATTTGGTACTTGCTTCGTGGCGGAATCGCGACGACGACTGCGGGGTGACGACCACGGTAGAAAGAATACATTATTTATCAACGCGTGCACATCTTAACGAAGTTGAGAAGATCTCAAGGGGCGCAAGACACTCCATCAGCGGGCGGATCATCGCTCTCGTAATCGGAACAGACGTTTCTCCTCCCCCCCCCTCCGTCCTTGCGCCCCCTTTTTAAAGAAATGGAAATCTCTGAATACGTATTCTTTCCATCGTAAGGATCGATCGAGGAAAGCGATCGCCGACGCGATCACCCTTTGACAGACACGAGCGCGATAACGTCGACGTGGATCTGTACGCGATTCCGCGCGAAGTCTTTGTGCGTAAACCCGTCTAATACTGCGCTTATTGACATCCGGGAACGCCGACTGGGGCGTTAAAAATACCTCGGTACCGAGAAACAAGAAGCGAAGGATACGTTCGTTTTCGCGTTTCGGAGGAACAAAGTGACGGGCGGGGGGACAATTCGACGATGCGCGCACCCTCGGGAACCGTCGAGATCGGTTTGGGTTTAACGAGATGCGACAAGCGCACGGGAAACCGAAGTCAGATTGCTTAAGATTGCTGTTATTCAAAAGGCACAACGTAGGGTTTTCTCATTGTCCAATTGTTGAGAATACTGTACGATCCAATTTGTTTTTCTCCTCATGCAGAAGGGGCTCTTTCTACGCAAGAGCCTCCCTCTCTGTAACATTTTTCCTGTGTTGTTCCAGGCTTTTGAAGATACGCGACTTCAGAATTCGAAGTGAAACACCCTCGCTACTGAAAGAGCAATATATATCGGAGCGACCAAACTATTTTGCATAACAATAAGTATCTCTTTGTAATTAAAAACTCCGCCAGCCGAATCGGGCGAATGAAATTCGCGCGAGCTCCGTACTGTGCACCATATACACAATATATGTATATATATTATATATACATAATAATTACAATAATTAATTACAACAATTCTATTTAAAGTATCCTCAGGGTATTGCGGGATTTGCGACGCGAGACGGGTTTACGCGCGCAGCGATCGATTGCGATTATTCGAATAACGATACACTAGAATGTATTAATTCATTTATTCCGAAGCGCGTTTATACTACGTCGTGTAAGACTGCGTGTAAGTTTTGCAAATGTGTAAATATCTAGCTGATGATGAATCTGCGGAATCGCGCCCCCCTCCCCCTCTCCGTCCCCTTCAGCCGTTCATCGAGAACATTGAGAGACGTCGCCTTTCTCTCTTTCTTTTCCTCATTATTACTTTTCTTTTTTTTTTTAATGCCAATACGCACGTTTCTTGTGTTTAATCGCGATAGAGGACCGCGACGCGGAAGGGTCGAAAGGGAAATGCAGGAAGGGCGACGAAAGAGCGGAGGCACAGACAGGCAAGTAGATAAAGATAAATAGGTAAGTCCGCGAGAGAAGAATCCGAAGAGAAGAAAAAGGAACGACGGTACAATGAATCCCCTCCACCGGGATGCAAAAAGTCTCGCATACATGGCAAACGTGATCGTAAAAAAGCGGCAGAGAGAACGCAGACTCGTCGTCGATTCGCGAGCCGATATTTAACCCCCGGGGTGTGTTTCGCGCGGGGTAGGGGAGTATCTCACAGCGAACATCGAGGGGTTTACTCGCGTATCTGATGCGCGCGGGCCCCTTCGGGATCGACGAGAAGAATACGAGGGGGCTGGAAGGGGCGGGAGAGGAGGTTGTGGAATCAAAGCGGGCGCGATCAAGCGTTCGCGCACCGTTTCCGCGAGAGATGCAAGCCGAGCGAATGTAGATAGCTACTACCCGCGCATACGTTTCATTTCACGAGAGAATGAGTCTTCTTCCGCCTGGCGAACTTTCGCTCGTCTTCTTCGTCGTTAATCGAAAGTGATCATCGTACATCGGTATCATCATTATCATCATCAACATCAACATCATCGTCGTCGTCGTCATCGTCATCGTCATCGTCATCGTCATTGTCATCATGGTCCTTTCGCGCCTACGTTCCTACTGTCTTGCACATCGAGTGCTTCTTCGAGGCTCGACAGCGGCGCCCGAGGCGTCGCGGGGGCGGGTAGGCGGGTACTGCTGTAAAACGGTGTAAAAAATCCAAACGGCGGATATAGAGATTCGCGAGATTGAGCTAACGTGATACAAGATGGTGTAGACGAGAGGTCGCACTGCCCAGATCCGCTCGCGCGCCGCCCCCGACGCGCGAATCGCCGTCGATCGCTTCTCACTACGGTTGACGAAAAGGAACAGAGGCGAAAAGATTCCCGGTTATCGGGATCTCGGTTATCCTTGTTCCGCGTCGCAATGTCACGCCCTCACGAATCTCGGCGTGGGGAAGTCGACTCATAGGACAGGGGACATTGCGACGCTTCGACCTCTTGCTTGTTCCTCTTCGCCCTTTCCCCCTCAGCCTCTTCTCTTCTTCTTTCTTCCCTTCTTCCGTGTGCCGACGCTGAACGGCGCTCTCGCGCCTCCTTCCGTCGATCCGGACGGCACGACAATTGAAAATCCGATCGTCGAGGGCCGCGTACCTCCGATTCCGAAGCCGATGGACCTCATCGCAGTCGCAGTCTCCTTGTGTACCTCGTACGGACGCTCGTCTTTCTTTCTCTCTCGCTCTCTCTCTCTCTTTTTCTCTCTCTCTCTCCCAACGGTCATGGCTCGTTTAAAGTCGATTTAAAGGCAACTCGTTGGAGGAATGTTATTTATACAACTATAAGGCTGTCGATGGAGAGCACACGCGAGGTGCCCGCCCGGCCACTACTCCGCGCGAGCAGGGCGAGCGGCTAATGGTGAGTGATCATCGTCGTCGACGATGCTGCTGCTGCTGCTGCTGCTGCTGCTGCTACTGCTGCTCCTGCTGCTCCTGCTGCGGCTGCTGCGGAGGAGCGATTTGCGGCGCACGGACGGCGGCGGTGGCGGCGATAGCGACGACGGTAGCTGCTGCTGCTGCTGCTGCGGCGGCGGCGGCGGCGACGACGACGATGGCGATCAGACGTCCGCAGTTCTCGAAGTTACGCTCGGCGAACGGCTGTGTATGACGACGCGGTGACCGTTCTTCGTGACGTAGCCGTCGCTCTCGACGAGCACCTTGGTCTGCCGGGCACACAGATCGGTGTCCGGATCGTCGCTCTCCTCGCTCGGCCCGCCAAGACGCTGTTGCTTGTGCTTCCGCCAGGCGTTCTGTATGAGACGGGCGCAGTACTCCTCGCGTTGCCGCCACAGGGTGGTCGAGACCGGCTCGTAGCCGACCTCTTCGGGATGGGCCTTGACCTCGTCCAGATCGCCCGTCTCCTCGATCGGATTACCCTTCCGCGCGAAAAAGTCCTTGGTGAGGGCATCGAGGATATCCACACAAAACATAAGGTCTCCCTTACATATGGTGATATCCATCGACACGATCTTATATTTGTTGGGCTTGTGTATCTGCAGCGGGGGTTCCAATACGTCCAAGAAATCTGACAGTTGGTCGTATCTGATGTATTGCGTGCCGTCCGGATCGAACTGCTGCCAAATCTCGTAGTACATGTCGTAGTCGTCGTCCGTCAGACCCTCCTGCACGTCCTCGGTGGCCTGCGAGTAATTCTCGAGGATCACAGCGATGTACATGTTGATGACGATCAGGAAGCTGATCACGAGATACGAGAGCAGGTAAGCGATCCCGATCGTCGAGGATCCGCAGTTGCCCGGGTAGCCGATCTCGTTGTTCGGCTCCTGGCAGTCCTCTTCGTTTATTATGCCGTCGAGAACACTGTCCCAACCGGCCGAGGTTGACATCTGTCGAGACACGATTTTTATTGAAAATATCTCAAAGACTGAATTTTCAGCGATACTTAAAATATACTTTAGAAATCCTTGCCTGCGCTTCCAATCATTAAAAATATACGCATATTAAATTCTATTCTATTATATTTTATTTTAATATGTATTCTATTTTAATATATTAACATAATATACGACTTTTTTTATCATTAAGAAGATTTCGTCGAAAAGTACATTTTGTTATTATTACGTGTATTGTAAAATATATGTATTGTAAAAATATATAAAATTTCGATAAAAGAACAGAAATATTAAAATCGATGCAGTTTACCTGAAACAGCAGTATCATTGACTGCCCGAATGTCTTGAAATTATACACGTCGTCCAGTCCGCTCTTGTCTTTGACGTGCATGAAGAAAGACATTCCGAATATCGCGAAGATAAACATCACCAAAAACAACAGTAGGCAAATGTTGAAGAGGGCTGGCAACGACATCGCCAGGGCGAAGAGAAGGGTTCGGATACCCTTGGCACCTTTCACGAGTCGAAGCACACGACCGACTTTTGCCACTCTCACTACACGAAGCAAAGTCGGCGACACGAAATATTTCTCAATAATATCGCTGAGCACCAGACCTGTCGGAATAAAAATTCACATTTCAGCACATTCAAGATTCCTCGAGCTCGAATTAACATCAAGGAAAAAGCGAGGATGCGGTGATGTCATTTGTGGCGCATAATTGATACAAATCATTCATAAGTCATGAAATTCTCGTGCATCGTCGGGCTAATGGTTTCGGGATCATGCGATTGGATTATCTAATTATTTATAGCTATTATTAGCTAGTGTGAGTAGTAAAGTAGAGGGTGTGATTCAGAAAGATGTAAGGTTTCAAGTGTACGTTTCTATAAAAGTTGTTTGTATTTTTCTTGCAAACTATTTACGTTACGAAAAAGAACATCTAAAAGTCACATCTTTCGATAAAAAAATTGATAAATTTCCGCGAGATACAAACTAGACGCTCTATTTTTCGCCCCAAGAAAATATGTGCGTTAGATAATTGTATCGAAAATGTTAAATTATTAAAAGATTCATGCGCGTCCTAAGGACTTAGGACTAAATTCTTTCCATTAAAAATTCGTAAAATCATAGAAAGCGAATATGGAAATTAATTTAAATATATGGAAGCTCTCTCTATTTAATAATCTAATTGAAATTATGCAGTGCCTTATGAAAGATGAATTAGAATGTTAAAAATTTCTTACTACTGTCATTCGAAAATAGAAACTCTATAAATTTCTATAGAAGTTCTATAGAAATTTATTCTATAAATTGATCTATATATTCTGGTAATAAGTGAAATCCTAAAATCTATTTTATACAGACCCGATCTTACCCAACACTTGATTTTATAATTGTTGTAACATTGATTAATGTGCCGAATGGCTCGTGCAAAGCATTACGTCGCACTAGTTATTAATTTAAAATTCTCCGATATTTATTATAATTCTGAAATATTGTTGTACAATACTTTTAATATGAGTCTCATTTAAGATACGACACGAAGTAACGCTGAGCACGACAATTCGACGGTAGACACCAACAACTTTTTGACAGGGTTGTGACAGGATTGGCAAGGTGGGAGATAAATTCAACATCAATGTAAGGCTACATAACGTAATGATATCCATCAGTCGTTGAGACACGAGCGAAACGTCAGGCCTGTTCGCTTGGTCAAGAAAAAAAAAAGAGATTCTGCGTGCATTAAAGATGTAGCGGAGAATCATGACAGCGTGGCATGCCGACCTGTCCTCGCTCGTGAAATAGAGTACTAGTCTAAGAGTATAGTAGAGGCAAGTGTCATTCTCCTGAATAGAGCAGTGTGAAAAGAAGCTAACAGGCCCGCCATATTTTTCACATTTCGCTTTCGTTTCGCTCGGGTCATACGACTGGAGCAACCATTACGTTACATTACCTAATATTGACAATATAACAACAACAAAATCAAAGAGGTTCCATGGCTCCTTGAAGTAGTGGTAGCGAAGAGCGAAGATCTTCATGAGACACTCGCTGGTGAATATCACAATGAATATCATGTTGAGATAGTCCAGAACGTTGCTGAACGTTGTGCTCTGCTGATAATGGTCCAATGTCATCGTGAGCATGTTCAGCCCGATGAACAGCATGATTATCATATCGAACTTTTTGTCCGACACTATTTCAAACACTATTGCCTGTGGCCGCCACTGCGAACAGTCGAAATAGACATTATTTATACATAGCCGATTTATACGTGGCTTCAAATATTTCTTACTAAACATTGAGCGTTCAACTCTCAACAGAAAAATTATTTTCTTATAATATTATAACAAGAATTTCGACAAGGCTTAAAATGATTTAATACAATCGTGCAATGTAAGTTTATTATTTTATATTTGTAGCGCGTGATTTTATTTGCTGCTCATTTAAATTTGTCTCTTAATTTATTATATTATGGAGAACAGAATTAGAGATGAATCGACGAATTACGTACTTACGATAAATTTTAACTGTCATAAACAAAAGTCAAACGTCGCTATATTTTTGCGAAAGCTATAATTTCGTGTTTTTAAATTATTAAAACCTAAAGTTTTATTGCTATCTCAGGATTTAAAAATTAATTGAAAGAGATATACCAATTTATATTAATAAGCTTTTTCCCATTGAGATGGATATTAGTCCTTCAATAAATATTAAATATAATAATTTCTTTTAAATAATATATTTAAAATCAAAGTTTAAAGTTTTCAGTTAAAAAAGGATTAAGCAATTTTCGCGGACACGGATTTAAATTTTATTAGCAGTACATATTAAATCGCAACATACATCCATATCAGTATTTAAATAATTATCCATTAAGCTTTCAAAATTTCCCGTCGTGCGAAATTAATTGTTAAATAATGCAAATTAATCGGATGATGTTAACGAGCTTACAAAACGAAGCGCGAAATGTATCTCGAAAACGTACGTAATAATTCGTAAAAATAGCATGTTCCGCTTTATAAAATGTTTCTGTAAGTTTTCGTGGTCAACGCGTCAACAAATCGGCCTTCGGAGCTGTTTACGTACGGGGTACGGCATGGCGCGTCGCGTCGCGTCGCGCCGCGCCGCGCGTACGTATGTACACAAGGTCAGCGCGCTCGCTTCATTCGCTCTCCAGCGCTCGGGCGGGCGGGTAGCGGCGTACGTCGCGTAACCTCGCGAAACGCGACCACGGTAGGTACGAAGCACTCCAAACGCGATTATTCTCCACAAATGCTTGGCAAATATCAACCGCCGACGGCTTTGTATCGAGACGAATATTTCGTCCGGCTCGTTCATTTAGATCAAGTATCGAGGCAAAAACGGACGGGAATTGTAAACTGTCGTAAAGTGTCGTTTCGCGACACTTGCGAGCGACAGGTACTTTCATAGCGTTGTACATCGAATTTTACGAAGCGTTTTACGTCGCTTTCGACATGTTTCGTTTATCGGGGCGAGAAAGCGTGGAAGTGACGTGCCCCCACACAACAAAATGTCTAAAATCGGATCGAGTGAGACGCGTAATGAAAAACCGTGATATCTCGATCGTTTCTTACTAATGCGCGTGACTTCTGGAATTTCATTCGTGCATTTTTGGAGGGTGACGTTTTAGTCGGCCATTAATTTGATACGCGTCGTGCGAGATGCTAAAGTTGCCACTTCACTTTCAAACAGTTTCGCTCGGTCATTCACGGATTGTCTCGGAGGCGAGCGACGACGCGACGCGTTTAATTAGTGAGTGTAACCCTCATTAATCCCGATACTCATTAACTACGTATTAGTA
>VBVR01004317.1:0-14740 GCA_011638315.1 Tetramorium parvispinum
CTAATAAATTTATATTATTTACATACATATAATAAATATATTATATATTATATAATTTATTATATAAAATAAATAATATATATTCATCTTCATTTATTCACCTTCGGATTTTATGTTACAGCCTTCAATGATAAAAGAATTAAACGACATAAACTGAATTTATTGAATATATGTTAGGATATATATTGCTCTTATCAATTTTCTGTTTTCGCGGTTCGCGAGACATGCATTCATAGCCGTTCTTATCATTCCTCTTTCTTTGCAGGAAAACATCGGCATACCTCGTCAATGCAGTAACAGCGTGGCTGAGGTTTACGGAGAGAGAATAAAGATTAACGCGAGTTCCCTATGCGAGCGGTGCTAGTCCGATGCGACGGGTTAACGATTTTTCTCCCTCTTCCACGGGGCGGAAACGAGTTCCCGACGAGTTCGAGGTCCACGTCGACAGGTTCGTTATCGTAACGGCGCTTTTGTTTGCGAAACGTTTTATTCTTATTTACGTACCGCGCGAGCGAGCGCGCTGTTTCAGGGTGCACGCTTTTGGAACTCACGTAACCGCGTGAGGGTCATCCGTGCGCGTTCTGAAAAGCGGAACGACACCGCGGGACACCGTCGGCCGTATACCGGTAAGTACACAGGTGGCTCGTCCCGCTCGTGCCTTCGCCGTCTGCAAGCAAGATCTCTCCTAATCTCGACTCATGAGGCTGACAGGATTAGGCTCGTTAACTCCACGAGTATATACACTCTCTTTTTCCCACGCGAACTCTCATCCGGTTTTTTGTCCCGCGGATATGATCAATATTGCTGACGAGTCTTATCTACCTCGTGAGATTGATGCAACATTAACTGGCATTACTGAAGTTGATGTTAAATGAATGCAACTAATTAATTTAGCTAGCACCCTCGTAATTTTTCCATTACATTCAAAGTTGAAAAAATTTCGTCCCGGCATATATGGATGATATAAATGCGAATCTGATACGGAAATTGAATTAGTATTTAAACAAATTAACAACTGGCAAACAAATACGCAAACGTATACGTGTAATTGCATTTAAATATCGCGTAATTTTTGGGCCACAAAATTTATCTTTATTTATTATTATTAATATTATTATAGTTTTATTATTATCTCATATTTCATTATTTAAGAAGACGAGATGCAAACTTTTAACGCGGTAACTTTCACACATTACATTTGAATTTATATACGTATATACATACAAGGTGCATAAATATGAGGCGAAACGAATATGTTATCGAATCGAATTGGTACGAGGCTCACACAATAGCCCCGGAACGAAATCCTTCCAAATATATCATCTTGGAACTGTTTTTCCAGCGGGCCTCAGAAACGATCGATGCGCACGCGATCATCATTTCTACGTACAGAAGGACGAGGAGCGGCAGCAAAAAGAAGAAGCGCAAAGAAGACACGGAGAGAAAAGACCAGCATAAGCTCGCAGAGATTTTCTCCAACGAATCTGTGGAAAAGCCTATTAGGCAAGAGGATTCTGGGCCTGGACCTGAGAATCTAGCCGGCCCAGCGAATCGCAAAATCCTGCAACAAAGACTAGCGGTTGCACGAAGAATTTTACCATCCTCCTCTCTCTCGCCCCCTCTTTCTCCTCTTCGTCTTACATATACTCAATATATTATAATGAAAAATTATTTTATCCGTAAAATTTGCATTGTTTCTTCCATATACTAAAAAAAAGATTCATTTATTTTAGAATACCATAAATGTCGTCTTTCTCCCTAGGAGTTTTTCTCAGTAAACTTTCTTTTTTTTTTCTTTTCGAGAAACCTGCGGGAGATTTTCTAAAAAAAAATATTTCACTTGAAATATATACTGACAAATATCCTTTTGCTTTTTATGATCTTGCATAATATATGGCAATAATATTTTTCTGACATTTCTTTTTTACAAATTTATATTTTATATCAAATCCGCGAAAAACAAACGTTCAATTGCTAATTTATGAATTTATGAATTCTATGAATTTTCCTTTCATAAAAGTTATAGCGTTCACATTTTTACGTCTCTTCTTCTAGAACTCACGAAGGACATTTTATTATACGTTGTTATTTCAGATGCGGGAAAAAGATTTTAGACGGTTACATTGGGAAAAATCGCCGGCTGCCGATATTACGATTAATTTGCTCGTAAATTTTCACCTTGGGGTGTTCCCGGAGAAGTTTTGAGGGATAATTTATATATTTCCTGGGTCGTCAATGGTTCTAAGCACACCTGGCATTTTCAGCGGACCTGTACCTGAATCGTACGATGTAAATACCATCGTCTTTTATATTTGTTTCATCATTATAATTGAAAAAATCCAGTATATAACATATTCACTATAATGATTTTGTAATTTATTGCGTAATAATGAAAGAGAAAGAAAGAAGATAAAGGAGAGAGAAAGGGGAAAGGGGCCGCATGTATTTTAACAATGTGTCAATTAAAAATTAACGACAGATCAGCATCCTTGATAAATTATCGTTATACACATCGGAATTTCAAAATTGTTCGTAACATTGATAAATCGCGAAGCGTTCGCGAAATCGCGTGCAATATTTCTTTCCAGTCGAATTCCGCGACGCGATTTTCTGCGAACTTCGCATCGCGCGGAGGGATATGCGAGAAGAAGGATCTCTTCCCTCTCGAAATCGCCCAGAAGCTCTAAGCAGAGTATTCTCCACGAACTTTCTCCGCAATAATTCAACCGAGACCGAGAAACGGCGAAAGATCAAAAGAAGGAAAGAGAAACGGCATTCGGCACTTTGAAAGATTCTTTTGCTTTGTTTGGTAAATTGAGTATGAAGCACAAGTTAATTGTCGCCTAAGGGAGCTTATTAAGTATGCATATGGATAAATTGCAAAAGAAGCGTATCAAATCCTATGAGTGATTTGACATCTTAAACATATCGATATATTAAATCAAACTAAATCAATCCGAATGTACACTGAGAGAAAAATATAGTTACTTTTGGCTTCAACCACAATTTTATAATATTTCTAACGATAATTATCGTTAACACAATGATGCATATAGTTAAAGATGTATGTCAGAATTTCAAAGGTAATACCATTGTCATAATTTGGCTAAGATGTTTATTAATGTATTTTGTTCCTACATGTAAAATTTGAAATCAATTTACCACATCGTTTTTGAAAAAATTGTCTATAAGACATAATCTCTTATGGTAAATAGTGCACACATTGACCGTTTATATATTACAATATTTCTTATATTAACGAGAACAAAATAAAAAACATATTAATGTAAATTAGATCTTTCAACGAACACATTAATCAAAAAACATAATCAATTTACCACGTATTTGCAGTAATATAAAGTTTTTTTAAAAAAGTAATGCAAATATTTATTAATATTATATATAAAATAATATATTAGAATTTATTTGAATTAATTAGAATTAATTCATTAGATGTTTATTAAATGTAGATCATCATTTGACTATTACACACCTTTAAGTTAATCATATTTATTGTTAGAAATATTATAAAATTATAGTTTAGGCCAAAAGTAGCTATATTTTTTTCTCAGTATACGATGGATTTAATTGTACGTGTCTTTATGTTCATTATGAAATTAACGTTAAAATTAAAAAATCTTTTATTTTCAATTTATCATCAATTTAATTGTAATTTTCTATTATATAACATCACTTCGTATTATCTATAGTTTCTTACGAATCACAAAAAAAATATATATATATATTGTCGGATGCGTTCGCTGTCGAGGAATTCCTGACGGGGTGAAAATGAAATCGCTGGGGAGGATGTCCGGGCATTACCGATCCTATTCGCGAATTCAATGCGGCATGTTAATTTTCGTAATAGAGGTGAATGCTCAGGCGAAGTCGATTTTGCGGTTTCTATAAAGTCAATAGCGAGAACGTAATAATAGCAGATTCTTCCACGAGACGAGACAGTCTCTATTGGGTTTTCAATAGAACTCGCGCGATCAAAGGACTCTCACGCGCCCCTCTTTTCCCGAAACAGGACCGTATGCCACGGGGAGAGGCGCCATAGATGCCCCTTGGCGCCTCTCGCTTTTCATACCGTCGATAGGCGGCCATAAGTGCATTCACCGTGCAAATCGGGTTGCCTTGAGAGTGCAACAATACGCAACAGGTGAGGTAGAGATCGGTACGCATTCGGTAACAGACGGAGTTCCATTCAAGAAAAGAATTCCGAGCGAAAATTGTGTCAATGGGTCAGCCGAATATAGTTGGAAAATCCGGTGAAAGGGCTGTAACTTAGAAATAACGAGCCAACTCGCTTTAACTTTAAACTTTTCAGTTTTCTCACTAATGATACGCGAAATGGAGACTATAGTCTCATATCGCAAATAAATGGTAATTAATAATGATTGTATGCGATTCGATTATTTATATATTAATCATAAAATAAATTTAAAATACTTTTTTTATAAATAAATGCTTTTACAACATAAATAAAATTCTCTTATCCACGAGGATTTTTAAAAATTTACAAATTAAGAGGCCGTATTAATTCATTGATTCGTTGATAATGAAAATACGTCGACCAATTTGGATTTTATTATCATTGAGAAGAAAAATTGGGCCGAAAATAAATTTAAAGTCATCAGTTTAGTGTTTTCATTTTTATCATTCTGTCTCTCATTTTTCAACAGCCGTTCGAGACGATCTTTGATCCTAATTTCGTTCAATAACAAAATCAGTTATTTCTAGAAAGCTAATTTGTGTAGCGACGACACGGCACGAAAATTCGCTTCGCATCGTGGCATCCCTTTGCGTATTTTCGGATATACGTTTTAAGTATGATAATTTATGTAGAGGCCAACGTGAGCATTTGTGGTCGGTGTCACGCACGAATTCGGTCTCGATTCTTCATGCGTTTCGTGTGACATGGATGACATGGAAAGAATGGAGCAACGCTGCGTCTAAATATGTAATTTTGTACAGGAATACATAATCGATTACACAAGATTCTCATAAGCTTACCATTCAAAATTCATAATTTATTAATCGAAAATCAGATCTCTGACAGAGAGAACGTGGAGATAATGCGCTTTTGGAACGAATTCGTGTGCATGTCGTAAGCGAGGCGATCAATAATGCATTATCGATATTCATGATATTTGATTTAAAACGTATTTATGCTAATCGGGGTTTTTCAATAATTAGGAGCGCGCGTCGCGATTATAGACAAGATAATATAATATATTCTTTAAAAGTAAAAATTCGATATACTTTTTTAAACATATCTAATTTGGAGTAGACATAAATTTCTACATTTTTTTTGCGCATAGTAAAATTATTTAGACCAAAGAGTCTGCGTAGTTTTAGGAGATTTTTCGGCAGTCTGTTTTTCACCCGCACTAGAAAGATCGCAATCTCATATCGGCGAGACGGGACTAGCCATATATCGTGCAACGAATACAGGATGCGTCCACAAAGGCCAAATTAAACGGTTCCGTCGGCATTCAACCCTTTCGACCTAGTACAGCCACGACCCTCTCTACGAACTGCGCGCGTACCAGCATTATCTGTCCATCGGAGTTCCTCCCTCTCGCCCTTTTTCGTTTCCCTCTCGAAATCACTCTCCATTCGTGTATATCGGCCTCGAATCAAGATGAATAAATATAGAGCGCCGCTCTCTATTAAACTACACATAGCTTTGCATCCAAGAGCAAAAGGTTTCTCAAGTACCTTATAACAGAGAGCAGGAACTCTTATTTACGGCTGTTATTCGCAGCGTAGAATCTTATTGCACCGATCCCCACCGAATATTAAAAATATAAGATTTACATTTTTTTCAGTGGTAAAACCATCAAAAAACTGCGAAACGAAGTTATGCGAGCGTAGAGCTGGCGCGAGAGGAACTAGGATTGATCCGTCGGGCAGATCAACCTTGAGGAAAACATATGCGAACGAGAATAAGAGCAGCCTGCACGAGGAGTGAGTGAAAAAGAAATCAGCGGAGAATGTGATCCTGAGAAAAAAAAAAGGAGATTAACGGAGCTTTGAAGATAAGGAGTTCCGAGTGCTATGCGTTCTTTGGTATTTTTCGCGCAAAGGTGAGGGTAGGTATCCTCAGGTAAAAACTTGACGCTCCAGCCCCACCTCCTCATTCCCTTATGGCCTCGTTTCATAAGCTTTCCTGAGAAAAATCTACATTGAGGCGATGGCGAATGAATGAGGACAGCTCGGTCCTCGAGCGAGAGATCCTTTTGTGCGAGAATTCTCATCCCCGGCGTGGCAGACGGATACGCAAGCAATTCCCTCGGTGACGAAGGGGTCCCAAGTTCCGAAGTTCCACCCACGATCACTGCTGGATGCAGGTTTTCCTAGCTACCTGAATCCTCCCCTGGGGATCTTCTAAAGTCGCACGCGTACCTGCGGAAGGACGGTTTTCTCACGGCAATTTCACGGTACCGTCGGGGTGTCGCCACCCTCGGCGTGAGTTGTCTTGACATTGAACGGACATGTCGAACATATATCATGTAAAATGTATAGCTTAAGAAGGCAAGACAGGTCGTAATTTTATTGTGTATCATTCCGCGTACTTTACACTGAGAAAAATATCGAAGCCTATAATCGGATAATCCAATTACATAATAAACGAATGTATTTGACGAAGAATTTGATCGGATATATCCGATTCAAATATCCGATCCAAATTGTTAAAATGTAAATAAATTTAATCGAGTACGTGATTAAATATTAAAGAATTTTAAGTATGGAAGAAGCAGATGAAGAGAGGAAATTGAAATTAATAAATATTAGACGTAAAATAAATTAATGACCTCTTCTTCTACCTCTTTATTTCTTCTAATTCACAACGTATGTCACGCATTAAATTTCACCAACGCAGAAAATTTCACAGAAAAATCGAATCGTCTCAATGAAATTGTATTTACTGTAATGAGTTGTAACCAGTCTTGCTAATGAGCCTCGGTAGTACACGTACACAAGCGCATATACGTACGTACTACGAAGAATAGACTGCGCGAAACATATACGCGTTCGTACTTGTTTGCGTGTGCTACTGTATCAAAATCTGGAAAGACTGCTAGAGATCATGCGTTTCCACGGAATCGGATATATTCGTTTTTCTTCGGCAATATTCGTTGAGATTATCCGATCAGGTTTCATCGGTTACTACATTTCAACGGATAAAGGTATCCATCTTTGATCGAAAGACAAAATTAACAATCGGATACACTATTTATGCGGTTTATCCGATGGAAATTTTTCTCAATGTACGATTTCATACAGTTTAATTATATTTAACTGCAGTTCGCTTTAGCTTAGAACAATTCAATTCCAGAAATAGCTAAAATATAGCAGTCACGCAGATGTAGCGGATTTAGAAAAGAAAGCAGAATACATTTTAACGTTATTTTCTATAAGACCTTCACTGCCTTTCTAGCCATGCAAGCAGTACTCGCATACAGGCTATCAATCAATTAATAATTGCAATAGATTTTTTTCTAGACACGCGGAGTGAAAGAATGTTATGGAAAATCATTTACATATTAATAATTATAATATCCGCTATGACGTTATCAACGTCGACGACGAGGTATTACGTCTTATGGTACACGAATTATTTCATCGAATGCAAATTCACGGAGAGCGACGTGCAGCACGATAGCAATTATTCATCGACGAAGAAGTAGTAATCAGAACCAGTAGTGTGTAGTTCGCCTCTGATCGATTCACCGCTATTTCGTCTTTTCTTCGTCGCCTTCGCCGGTAGACATCATCGAAGCGGATAAGAAGGGGTTCTCCTTTGCCTTGCCGTCGTCGGCGACAGAGCGACGGAGGAAGTCGATGGACCAGAGGGAAGATGAGCGTAAAGGTCGCGGAAAGTGCATCGTCACGTGCCTCTATTAGAGACCTCGTGGAAAAGGACTTTTTGCTCGCATACTTTCTTCTTGCATAGCTACCAGTCGACACTCTCTCTTTTCTTCGTCATCGTTCTCTCACTCTACCATCGTTCTCCTCCGTTCTCGCTTGCTTCGCGCGCATCTACTCTCCTCTCTCCCGATATGTTATATAACATTTTCATGCAATTCGATCACCGTACCTGTCCATGTCATACAAATTTAAGTGAGAAAAATTCGAAAAATTCTGACAATACTTTGAAAAAAATTAACAAAATTAGATTTGATAAATAATTTATGACCGAGGTATGCAGGATAACTATAATGATATTATTTGAACTGTTTCATTAGAATACATGCAACAGATATCCTCAAAAATAGTAAAAACTTTTCAAGTACGAATAAAATTTAATAGAAAAGATTCGATTACGATATTTATCATAGCTTACGTCGTTTACGAAGAATGAAAACCATTTTAATAGAATTCGATTTTTTGTTTTACAGGCGGGCGATAATTCATTTTTATCTCAAAATTCTTAAAAGCATTCGAAAAATTCAACGAGACTCAGGCTAGAGAGACCTGCGAAATATTTTCATCGTACATTTCTCCCCTTCATACTTTGCACTTTCCCCGATGATCGTGAAGAAATTCCCGTCTACTTGAATACTCGGATACAGAGCGAGAGGAAATATTTTTATTGGAACGATTGAGGCCAACATGCGAGGGTTCTTCGACTTCGCACATAAGAATTGTATCATGGATCATACTTTAGGATCCTCTCATGGAGAACAAACTCGCGGAAGATCCGTTAAAAATTCCGACGTGATACTAACACAAATGTTATTTTTTAGTAAATGCATTCCTTTTGTCGACATTAAAATTGTAACATGTGAAATTTAACAATATTCAGTAACAATTAGCATTCTTTCTACATGTGAGGAAAAATTTAGTTAGCAGTCAACTCTTTATCAAGTCAATTCCTATTTAAATCCATAATTATACTTATTAACAATTATGCTTACTGATTATAATTGTATATATAAAAATTCAATAAACTTTTTTTCATATGCTCACATACGCAGTGTCCATACTTTAAACAATGTAGTAATTATCGAACTCTTACAAACGATGAACAAAATTTGCGAGCTCATTTTCGTTCCTTCCGTCTGCGGGCATTCTCGAGGAGCAAAAGAAACGCGCAGGGTGTCGACGGGAGGCACGATACGCGGTCGCAAGCCGCGTCTGGGAAGGCGAGTGTAATTATGTGCGAGAGGAGATAGAGTAACGCGTCGGGCATTCCAGCAGCCAGCCACCGGAGTCAGAATCCACCCTCGCCGGCTGGCCCGTGGCTGAACTGAATAGCCGGCTAATGAACGCCGAAGCCTCCGGTCTGTCAGTCCGGCACATCGTAGCGCAGCTACGAGAACGATCGTTGACCGAGAATGAAACCAACGCGATGCCGGCGTTCGGATAAAAAGTTTCGCGAGCCGGTTGATCTCTTGCGCGCATGTTGGAAGGAACGATAATGAGGCACGCCGTCATTATGCTTCGTTTGACCCGGATGTGAGATCGATGTCGCACCTGCGTTTCTCCTTCTATCATTTTATAGAAGGCTTATTTTGAGGAAAAACAGTAGATATATATATTAGTTTAGAAAATTAGCTTTATCGAGAATTATCAAGTTTAAAAATTATGTCGAATAACTTTGAATTTCCATGCTATTTAAAATTGCGTTCGAGAGAAATTAAATTTCTTTATCATGTAAATTACATAAATAATTACTTTTGCATCAACAAAGGTATATGATAGTTTTCGAGTTAAGATTCATGAAGTGTTCTTGTCAGAAAGCCGTTTCACCAGACGGAACGGCCCGCTCGCGTATCGGTAGCTACAATTTCAATTTTGCTATCTCCCCCTGGTAGTTCTCGAATCAAAAGGAGGAAGGGAACGATAGTCGGCGGGAAGAGGCGGGGAAAGAGAAAGACGAGGACAAGAAGAGGAGAGAGAGAGAGAGAGAGAAGGGGAGAGCAAGATTCGACGTTAGATAGGCGAGAGAGTTAGGCCGGGCACCGCCGCCACCCGCGTCCCGTCTCGTACTCGGCTGTCACTCAAATCCTCCCTTCTGCGTCAACCGCTCCCTCCCCCTCTCGATTCCTTCCATCCCGTCGACGACGACAACCCCCTTCGACCACCCTCTCGCACGTTTCTAAGCAAGAGCCACCCCCGCGGACTCGGTAATTGAATTTCACGAGTTGGTTACCCAAACCCCCGGGATCTCGTGCCACTCCTCCCCTCCCCGCCCCGCCTCTCGATGCCGTCGCCACCGCCTCGTCACCCCCGGGGGGAAAACAGGGCGCGCGACACGTCGCCGTCGACGTCTTCGCTTCCGCGGTGCGACGGGGGTCCGCCAGCCCACTCGATGCCCGCTTAACGTCGTGTGGCAACATCGATTATCGCGCCGCGACGATTGGCTCGTGGTAGGCCTCCTGCCTGCTCTGTATCTGACGTTGAGAATTGCTGATTCCCTGCTCGCCACATTTCCGATTAATTTTCGGCGGGGGTTGCGGACCGATTTCCACGATTTAATCCTTTACTACATAAGCAACTCGCTATTTACTTATGGTAAATATATCTATTCGTTAAGATTTCATTCGATCCCTAGCAGCAAGTCTTTTATAAAATTATTATTATTATTTAAATTTGACGTTTTAACGGTTTTGAATTATGTTTACAATAACAATGAAATTCAAAATGCATTCGTCATTAAATATCGATGCATTCGTATACGTTTATATTGTCGGATTTTCCTATTCGATAATCATGAAGATGTAATTTCTGTCACAATGACAATCTCGGGCAATCGCGTCAGCACAACAGTAACGTCAAACGTTCAGAAAGTCGAGAAGTCCGATCTCCCCTCCCTGTTCCCAACAATGTTCCTCTCCTGCCTTTTCGTCATATTTAATAACCCACGCGCACACACGTCCGCATCAAGGTCCACGTACGGGCATTAAACTCGGGTGCGAGTGCGGAGGTTCGTTACGTACAATGCACCACTGATTGACCAACCAGATCCGCCCTGAAGTGACGTACCGCTGCCTGCCGTCACGATATCGAGTCACCCACCGTTGCTCCAATTGTCCGCACCCGGTATCTTTTCTGCCCTTCTAACGTCATCCGATTCCTTCGCTCTCCTCAATTTGTCGGGCGACAATCTATCGTTTCAACATCGCGTCGGCGACATCATCGTTTCGATTCGGGACACTCGTGCCATTGATCGATCAAAAACTTGCTAATAAATGCTCGCTAATAAGTGCATTTTGCAACATATAATTTGTTTAGATTTTCACGCAATGTAACTCTGAATTAAATATTATCCACAATGAAAAAAAATTCTGGTTAAAAACGAATGAATCAGAAAAATTTTAAAGGATTGATTTCTGGATATTATAATAGAAATTTTGGTTATTATATAATAGAACTCAATACTTTATAACGAATAATAAGAATATTTGAATGATCCTACAAAATTTTTCCGATTCGTCTGTTTTTAACTAGAATATTTGTTCAGTGTATTCAGGATAATATTCATTAATTCAGAGTTACATTGCGTGAAAATCTAAACAAATTTTATATGTTGCAAAATTTGGGAAAAAATTTGTTCATTCATAATTATTAACGATCAAATTATGTTTCTTCATGTAGATGCGAGTTTACGCAGCTCAAATAAAGAACAAATCGAGGTGAATAAGCTACAAAAATTTATCACTTCCGCCGCATTCCATATCACAAAAGCTAAGCAAACGATTATTGCTACTCTGTAAACTCCGTCGCCGTTTTACTCGTCCAATTCATCGGCTCGTGTGGCTCTCGTCGAATTCGCGAGAACGAACGCGTTGTATGTATGGAAGAAGAGCACCGTGGGGCGATAGGGGTACGAGAGGGAAAAGCCAGCACCATAAATAACGGTACACGTCATGCGGCCATAATTCGTCTTCGGCCGATCGACACCTCGAGGGCCTCCGGCCTTCCCCCTTTTAAAATTATTATCGTTCGATGAGAGCAACGGAAAAGAGAGACCGCTCACGAACAGAAAAACCAGCGAATCGACGAGGAGAAATAGAACCGGCTTACAGGATGAATTCATGAGGACCTTTCCTCACACTTTCTAAATTTCTAAAGTTTAATCCAATAATTGTATTGATATAAAAAAATATGAATTGACTATTTTGAATTGAATAACTAAAAATAATAATAAAAGTAATAAAGGTAGAAAATGAAAATGATAGCAATAATAATGAAGTAACGATAAGTATAGAAAATGTAGAGATGTAAATGTGCATAATACAGAATATATATATATATATATATATATATATGCTTATTTATCAAGTTTTCAAAATTAAAAGAAATTCTCTCAGTTATAAAACTTTCAAACCTAAGGAAAAAGTAGGCAGAGAGAAAAAAAGAGACAGGGAGGACGCCGACAACGGGACGAATACAAACAGCTTCCCTTCCGATATTCGCGCCTGTGAAAAATCAGTCCGGTTCATTAAATTCCAAGAGAATATCGGAACGCCGACGAATTCGCCCGCGTGGGGTCTGTGGCATCCATCCATCGTGTTCCTCGGCACTCCGATAAATATTTATGAACACGGAAGAGCCACGCGATCGAGCCTGGAGGCTAAACCAGCATTTCCGTTCGCATTTCGCGTTACGTCCGTCGTATTTGATAGAGAGATTGGTTGATATTTTTTCAAAGCTGTAATAATGTTCGAAAATCCTTTATTCCTATAGGTTGCGCCTGAACATATTATTTTCCTTTTATATAACACACACACACACACTTATATATTTCTTGGGATGACGCGTTGCTCCGTACTAACGCGAATGATTAGTAATAGAAGGGTCAAGAGTTCAAATCCCGGCAAACCTCATCCTACATACAATTTTTAGCGAGAAGTTACAGAGAATCTTTAGATCTAGGTGACATTAAAGACTGAAATAGTAGCCCCTACTCGCCTATCTCGCACAATTATATATTTCTTTGAGTATCACAACGTTTTCCTTGTTACGAATATAATTCTTAAATTAGCGTACAAACTTGGCACAAATTTATTCTAACGACCTCAGCCCGCACACAATTCGCGCATGATTAAACTTGAGAACATCTTAAAAGATGCAATTTTTCTCCGGTGATAATCGATAGCGAGACGGCACCTCCCTCGACTCGTCGAAAGAACGATTTTATCACACGATTTTGCCACGGTCGAAAGTCGTTAGGCAGATGGCGATAAATCGGAGCTCACTCGGTCCCCAAACCTCTTCCACCCTCCCGCGAGACTTTGCAAACAAATGTGCCGGCGTCGTGCATTCAGACGTCTTTGTGACATTATCGGCGCAGCTTCTATCCCTCCCCGCGCTTCTTACTGCTCGTATCGCCCTTATTCGCGATGTAACATCGAGCGATCTTAAGTTAGCGGTGCGAACTATACATGCACATAACTTATCATCACTCGCCTATCGAATATCGAAGTACAATATTTTCTCTTTGCAACTTAGTCGAGTATCACGAGGCTTTCCGTCCAAGAGGTCGTATCGTAGCTGAGAAACATGCATAAATTTGGCTCATAGCTCGACCGATGGTGCTCGAAAGCACTGAAGTGGACCTCTTGGTAACGGCGAGCACTTATTCGCCCGCTCGCTCGCCAATCCAAATGAATTGGATAATTTGATCAGCTCGTTGCTGGCCCTTTGTTGCCTCCTGGGAACTTTGAATGGTCCGGTCGGCCCCGTCGGCCGTCTTTTTCTACCTTTCCGCTCGCCCCTTTTCTCTCTTTCTTCCCGTCCGACCCCTTCGCGTCGCCTCTCTCCTTACTCACGCGTATCTCCTTCAATTCTTCTATTCTACCTCTCCTTGATACACTCACGTCGTTCGTCTCGCTGCTGATATCGGACTCGGCAAAGATCACAGCAGACATCAAATAAAGAAACTACGTTTTTAAAATCGCGCGATAAGTACACTCGAACATCAAGGAGTAACATAGAAAAAAAGAATGAAGGCGCTATCGATTTCGTTGACGAAAAAGAAAACTTGAACTTAGATATTGTAGACTCAATTATAAAATAATTAAGAAATATTAATTGTGATCCTGGGAGGATAATCATCACCAAGATGATTCCAAATGTTTTACAGACTTTTAATAAATATTTTTTTTATCGCAGGCTTATCACGATAACTGAACGGGCGGTGCTTTCATTTTGGGGCGCATCCGAATGAATCCAAGAGATCTCAAGAAGGTCGACCCATTTCGCGGGAGAGAAGTGTGCCCAAGAGTCTCTTGAACTACATTCACGACATGGAGTCACGAGAAATGATTTTCTTGGCGTCGTATACTGCAAGTCCTTCCTAGCAGTTTTTCACCCCGGCCGAAATATCATTCGAACGCAGTATGCGCTTCTTCCGCACTTGTTCCGGCACCCTTTTATGCCCCTGCAATTCCTCGGAAACACGCCCGAAAGGAATAAGATCGTGGCTAGATGATCCTCATCGTGAGTGACAGACACGAAAGAAATTCATGAAAATTCATCTGCATGTAATAATGCTATATCCATAGGAGAAAAATTTAAAAAAAAGTATATGCGAGGAAGAAAGAGAATGAAATTTTGTATTTAGCAAGAAGAAATAAAGTCTTTTGCTTCTAAAATTCTCTTCTAAAATAAGTACATAGGTGCTGTATACATAGTATTATTAATTCTACAAATAAACTGGAACACTGTTAACAATTTATACTAATCAAATTACAATCGTGAATGCTTGAAAACGAGAATTAAT
>VBVR01004319.1:0-14735 GCA_011638315.1 Tetramorium parvispinum
AGTTTATAAAGATGATAATTATTTTCAAAAAGAAAGATTTTTTCTTATAATTTTTATAATTAACACGTGCATACAACAAAAAAATGTATTATCTTTATATATTTTATATCTTAATGATAAAGACTTATCTGTCAAAATAATATCCTTTTTTATAAAAAACAAAATGCTAGATATAAGAAGGTAATTTATTAGAACTCAGTTCAATAACTTTTCTTTGGGAAAACAAAAGGTAGTTAAAAGAAAAAAACTTTTACTGATTCTTTTGCACATCAAAAACTTTATCGTGCATTTTTATTGAACAGCGCTATGGAGCTTTCCGGAATTTTTACTAATAGAAGTACTCAGCGACATCTTTTCTACATCTATCAACGACAAAGTCTTTGATATCGCGTCTCTTTCATCCTCAACATGTCTTATTTCAATCGTTTCTTCGCTCATTTTTACTAAACCCTCCCGATCTAATATCCGCACCTGCCCGCACTTTCTCTTTGTACTAGTCCCAATTTTCCACCCTTCGTCCGGCCTTGGAGAAAAAAAAGAGAAATTTCACGCGACCGCGACTACGAGTTTCCCCTTGTCGAGATATTAAAAGTATCTTGGGGGACTTCGATCGTTACACCTGGACAACTTCTGGGAATCGAGGCAAGCTGTCGCTGCAAAACTTCGCACGCAGCCTTTTATCGAGTCTAACTACTTATCCTGCTGGGAAAACAGAAGTCTCATTTCGAAATCGTGGAATAAATTTGTTCTCAGTGACGCCATAAAACTAAAATTTGTCTCCTCATAGATATAATACAAAATTTTATCAGCGACAGCCTGATGACGATTTAGATACTGTTTATTTCAAAAAGTTGTTTAGAAACGTTATCGTAAGTATTGAGATATAATTTGTGTGATAAGATTACTTTATATTCATGAAAATTCATGAAAAATAAAATTTAAAAAATTTTTAAATCCAAGCATTAATAAAATAAAAAATTTCTTTGTTAAATGTTTTAAGATTTAATTGTCTAAGAATATTTGACTTCAAGAATTTTATAATTTCAAAATATAAATTAAAAAATATGTTGCAATGACAAATTGAAGATATTAGAGTGTTTCTCGATGTCATATACACGTGAAATCGCCAATTTGCAATAAAACCACAAATCGTGTGCTTCAAAGTATCTATTTTTATATAAATACCGTGTTACGAAAAGATCGTTTTTATAATCAAATATCTCTTTACAAACTTCTTTTAAGAGAAATCCTCACGAATTAGGTAACCTCTTGAGACACTATCAATGGAGGATTTTTTTTGACAGAATTTTATCTCGAAAATGGAATTTATCAGAGGTAAGTACAGGAGGATTCAGAAGGTCGAAGGGTCACGTTTCTCGGACGTTGCCTTTCATGCAGGTCCTTTTATCTCGGCGACCGGACGTGTCGCCATAT
Organism: Tetramorium parvispinum; assembly: GCA_011638315.1. Lineage (NCBI taxonomy): Eukaryota > Metazoa > Arthropoda > Insecta > Hymenoptera > Formicidae > Tetramorium > Tetramorium parvispinum. The sequence continues at coordinate 1,435 of VBVR01004319.1, forward strand.
TTCTTAAGACCGTCCTCGTCCACGTACTATTACCTCCATTAGGGTAGCTACATTCTCGTTTCCATTCCTGCGGGGTGGACCGTTGGTGGTCGACATCGATCAGGGCACTGTGTGTATCTCGTCGATGAACAATGACGACGACGTGCGACATCGTAATCGCGTCATATCGGCGCCAGGCCATTCGCGTCCCGTGGTGAAAGCCATACGATCGGCTTTGCTAATGTAACTTCTCTCTCGTGTCCTCAGAATCAAATATCGTATCTTCGCACACAAGTTTGATAGTATAAGCTAGTTTTATGAATAGTTATTATAATAAAAATATATTAAACATATAATAAAAATGTTCGCGCATATAACGGTATTATCTTAATTCTTTCAAAAATCTTGAGATTTCAGGTATAATTAAACGTTGGTACAGGACTCTTCAACTGGAATTTATGTATCTAAATACAAAAAACGCACTTTAAAATATATTATAAAAAATATATGTAAAATAAAAATGATTTAATTGTTAGTATAAAGATTAAGACATGTAAAAACAGAATACAAACCGTATATTTAAAATGATCTTTTACTTAATCAGGAAAATTGTAATCATAAAAGATTTATAAAAAGATTTATTACAAATACTATAGAAAATAAAAAAGTATTTATAATTGTAATTTAGATATTATTTCTTTATGTGTTAAAAAATTTAATTTCCTGTCTTATTCATGAAAGCTTTCATTTTATTTCTTTTTTATTACTTACGAACACACAAACACATAAAATGCACATACACATAAAATGCGTCACGGTCTAGCGATTCTTTTGAATTTGTGACGCATAAAAAATTGTACTTTTCGCTCGATGATTTAAAAAATTCTCTCTATTGCGTTCTGTACATTAGGATTTTGCGAAAGCGCTTCATATGCAACTGACAATCTTTTATTGGCATACTAGAGACGGTTTATGCTACTTTTGCCGACAAAAGATACGGTCATAAAAGGAACCGTTCTTACTACGTTGTCAGCGTGCTTCGATCGCATTTTATTTCTATCACACTTGGTATCTGCTTTTATCTTTCCTTCGGATACAATGCAATCGAGCGGTAAAAGATGATATTAAATGTTCTAATATATTAATAAAGAAATGTAAAACATAGAAATGATTAAAAAATAATCAATTTTTAATGAAAAATTTTAATAAAAAAGTCACTCACATCTTATTTATTCCAATATATTTAATAAATATTGTTGTCCATTAAAAAACAATTGTTTATTTTTATTTTATTATTTCATGCTTCAAAGGTACAATGTTTTAATTATAATTAAAATGTGCACAGTGATATTTTTACATACTTGCTCATACCTTTCTGGTCTCAATTAAAAAGTATTACATATTAATTAACCATCACACATTTTTTCAATAAATTTTTTTACATTTATACAATGTGAAATCTTGTTTTTGTTTCTTTATAGAAGCTGGATTTTATTCAATATATTCATGTATGAAATACAAAATATTAATATAATAAAATTAGGAATCATTGAATCTTGATGATTTGGAATCTTGATAAAATTTTACAAGAGTCATGTGTCAAACAAGTTCATATCTATAAAAAGAAAGAAAATCATCGTTCAATAACGGCACCACTATTGCAATAGCCGGCCACGGAAACCTCAGGGATCAAAACTGTGTAAAGCCTCTTGGAGAAAGGCTCCACGTGTAACGCAACGAGCGTGAAACAGGACGCTGTAAAGTATCATACAAGCAGATGCTGCTCTTTTCTCTCCGATATTTTCCTAGCACGGTATACGGTAGCCACTTTTATGCTCTACCACGGACACAAGCGCGACACTTGTTGACTCTCTTTTGCACGAGGCCACTCTAAGTGCTTACATAGTCTACTCCGATCAAGCAATGCAAGCTAGAAGCGTTGCAAGAAGAATTACGTTACATTTGTTAATTCTGACTACAAATAAAGTAATATACGGTTATTAATAAAATAATATAGCACAATGTCAGAGTAGCATTTGATTATAAAATTTTTTAGAATTTTTTGTAATTTTTAGATTTCTTAGATTTTTAGATTTAGGATTCTTAGAGTTTTTATTTTTAGAATTGTTAATATTTGAGTCATATCCTCCAAAGTTTTAAAAATTAAAACGTATAACTATGATATCATAATATAACGCTCTTATTTGACAAATATCATAAATTTCTAATTTTTTCCCTGATTCATAAACTTATTACTCTTTGAATTATTTCATTATTTCACTTTATATCGTAAAAGAAATATTATACTAAGTATTATTAGAATTCATTTTTTTTTCATTAACAATAGTTGATCACAGAAAAGAAAATTTAATTAAAATATAGTTAAAATTAATTTAATCGGGAATATTTATTCATAGATATCATACTTGATTTAATCACAATTAGAATCACAATCTTCTCGCATCAAAATACATTTTTATCGTTCTTACCTTTCATCAAAAGATCATTGAGGGATAGTGAGTCTCGACATCTTATAATCTTAATTGCCCGGTGAGGAAATTAGCGCGGAATAAAATTAGTATCTCCGCTAATGCTCTTTGAGAAACTCGACTCACTCAGTTAAGATTCTTGCCTGCCGTAAGATGAGATCGGCTGAACTTGTTCTCGGAATGGTTCGCTCAAAGAAGAGTTGGACGCTTCGTAAAGCTTTATTCGCGGTAAATATTTTACGACGGTCGTTGGAAAGTAACGTTTGCATTATGCCAGTCGTAATAAGCCTTGATATACAGAACGTCTGTAATTTTCCTTCCGAATACATTGCGTAGGCCGATATTAACTCTTTATAAAAAATGGAATATGTCATTCATATATATTGCCACAGTTGTTGATGACAGGATAAATTAAGAATATGCTATTTACATAAATATTTATACAGAATTGTGCATCAAATTTTATGAATAAATTTCTATTCCGTGATATTTTCAGAATAATTAATTTTTATTAAAAAATGTTTAACACTTTTATTTATCATTCTAAGAAAAAACGAAAAATTAATTCACATTTTTAAAATATGGTAATACGCTTTTATCAAGTAAAATAAAATTTATACTAAATCAATACAATTTAATTTTTTGCACTTTAAGATTTAATTTGTTAAAATGTCTTTCTTTTTTATTATTTGCGCTTTGAAATTATATTGACACATCTTTGAAGAAAAGCTATTTTTTTATTCTTAATAGGCAAAAAATCTAATTATTCATCAAATGTGAGCATTATTGAGCAACCTGTATAAACGTATATGTTTAAGGAGAATTTAACCGATCGTAACGATCTGTAAATAGTGGTGGCCGTCCATTATGTTGCACTTAGGACCGTCGCAACGCTCCTTGACAATCTCGAGCACCCTTCATTGGCACGTTGCTGGCAACGTAGTTTCGAACACTAATCGTTAACAACAGCTTCGTCTCTGAAGAGCCTTTTAACAATAGCAACTTGATAGTTTTCGCTATAAAAAGTATTTTAATGAAAGATTGAAATTGTTATTAGTGACACGCTTTAATTTCAAATATTATAGGCACAATAGCTTTTTGCATTCCCAATATATTTTTGAAATTATATGCGTCGTGACTTCGCATCAGAACATAACTGAGAAATAATAAGCTGGAGAAATGAGACAAATATGAAATCGGTAACCAATTAGTTTCGTGGATTCTGTTCACGTTGATGTTTTCGCGAAAGCATTGAAATTCTTCGAACGAAATCAACATTCGGAAATCTGCGTCTCAACTTCGAAAATACATTTTCTGTAAATACGTTATGCATTTCGAAACATTTTAGAATGTAATTTTTCTAGCAGCATGAAATAAAAATGATATTCGCTGATCTCTCCCTTGAAAGTTCCGCTTTTGGACGTCGAACGTGAAGATATCGCGTCGCATTAAGTATAAATTGAGGTGAAAAATGTCTGAAAAGGAGATTTTTTAATTTTTATAAAGAATTTTATAAAAAGAATTTCATAAGATAAATCTTATAAAATATTTTATAATTTTATGAGTTTATAATTATAAAACTGATGCAAGAATATATCATAATCATAAAATACTAAGCAAGTTTTTATGGTAAATATTAACTTTTTTAAAATAAATCTATTAATAGAAACATCTTTTTCCATTGCATCCACATATTATTATGTAATATAGTAACGTAATTATTTTATTATTAATGTAAATAAATTTCTAAATGAATGGCTTGGATATGTCATAAGTCGTAAATGATGCATGCACTTTTCTCTTAAAAAACTGAGATATTTATATGAGATATCTATTTCAATTTCACCGTAAATATGTAAATGGGTAAATATCTTACTAAAATGACCTATATTTACTGAAAAGACTGCCTGGGAAGATAACAAAGTTACAAAACTCATCTTGTTTTGGAGGACCATAATGCTCTATTTTATGGACAAAACAGATTTCTCAGAGTATATCTGAGTGTTTTTGCTAAAATTACTCTAGCTCCACGAGCATCCTCTTTGTCTACATAATGCAGAAGATTACTACATAGGTGATAAACAATGACAAAAGCATGGTAGTCAACTTAGAAATCTTTTCATAAAGTTTTTTTATGTGACACCGTTGGTGAGCAATGTGTTGTGAAGTTAATTCGTCATTTCAGGATCGCGATAGCTATTTTCGGTCGTCTTCGTGCGCCCGTTACGGAGCATTTCCAGACGTTTTCCACTTTTACGAATGCCCGCCGGCTATTTGCCGTTTTACTTCCCCTTTGTAATTTCATTCGCGACTCTGCTACGACTCTGCCTCTTTCTATTTACCTTGTCCCGTAGTTATATCACGCGAGTTAAAGAGTGACGTTCATATAAACGAATATCGATCGGAAATTGTGGTGCAGAAAATAAGCGGTGAGTCCATTAAGAGCTTCGACGCATGTTAGTATGTATAATAGCTTTCTCTCGTAATAGTTCAAGGTTTTCAATATCGATAGTCAATCAAAATCATAATAGTTTGAAAATTTTTCGTATAAAAAATTTGACGATTTAATAGCTGAAAGAACTTATTATGAACTGAGAATGCAAATACATATATACAAAGATATAATTAACAAATATTTAATTTTAATTAAAATTTAGAATATTTATAGAATTTATAAAAATTAGGGAATTTGAAATATTGAAATTTAAAAAAACGGAAAGAAAAATAAAAACTAGAAATCTATAAAATTAAATTATTTATGTAAATAATATTTTTATATTTAAAATAAAAATTTGATATTTTAAATATTTAAATTTTATCCAATATTTCTTTACAATATCCGATTATACAGGATTTTTTTACAGGAAGAATCTTTTCAGCTTTTTCAGGCTTTTAGTAAGTCGATACTCTTGACAATGAAGAAAGGTGCTAAAACTTTTAATACGGATGGGAACACGGTCCGTCTATATCCATCTTCATCTTTTTGGGGCTTTTGGCTAGTTACGAGCAACCTTTCGTATAATTATGATATACAACACATCGACAATATTTCTTCGAATTATCGTAAATTCTCATTAACAACAAAATTTATTACTTCAATATCGTTTAGTTTAACGCATCTTTCTTATGAAACTGTTTCAAGTCTATATATTTAACAAAATTAACAAAAAGTTAACTATATCTGAATTAATTTAATGTTTCTTAATAAAAATATATCTTTGTCGGTTTTCATATATCATAATTACTCTTTCCCTATTCTATTATTTACTATTGAAAGATAAATGTTTATTATTTGATAATATTTTTTTGGTTTTTCATTTCTTTATTTGTTTAAGTTTTGTTGTATTTATGTTTATTTCTGCCAATGCAGATTATCTTTAATCTCGTTTTAACTTATTTTTCATCTTTTTCTAATTCTTAGAACTGAAAAAAGATAGAAAGTAAGTTAAACCGAGATTAAAGTTAATCTGCATTGGTAGAAATAGACATTAAACTCTTAAATTTATTTACCAAAATTATTTTGAATTATCTTTTATATAACATGAAGACAAATAAAACTACTTGATAAAATTTATTTTAAAAAATAGATTTAGATATTCCTCTAATTATTTACGAGCAACAGTATTTTTATTAAAATAACATGGATGAAACAAAGTAGCCAATTTTAGAAGTTTTGCTGCGAGTTTGAAAGACTGAATGAAAGACCGATCACAAATTGGCGATAATATATGTATATATACATATATTATATCGCATTTAAATTCATACAACGTCACGTCGTATGCGCTCTAATTGCAAATTAAGAAAGCACCGATATTGCTTTGGCGACTTGCCAGCTTCAAGCTACTAAAGCGTTTGGAAACAAAACTTGTACGATAAAAGCGATAAAAGCCATTGGATAGTGATGAACAATGTTGTAAATTTAATAGATAAAGATTCTCTTGATAACTACATTTAATTGCTTTGGAGTATAATACAATACAGTACAAATTGACTTGCGCTGCCAATTCGGACAATGCATCATCAAGAGCAATACGGTTCCTATATGTCGAAATAGAGATAGTAGCTAGGAAAACGGACAGCAAAGGCATGTATGAAACGAAATTAAGGAAATGCGATCATGCGAGACTCGATGTTTCTACATGATAAAATATGACATTCTATTCCAAAGCGTACACAAGAGAAGAATACGTAAGAGCATTCCTCAATTCGTGCTCCTTTGTGGCCTTTACGTTTGTTCGTTCTTAGAATATGTAATGTTTAAGATATGTTTGTCGAATATGTGAATGTTTGGCGAATGTTTTTCGTGCGACAAAAAGGAAAAAAGAAGCTTTCTTGCTAAAACATATATCGCACGAGTCTAATAAAGTCGTTATATGCGTCATATTATCAATATTGATATCAGATGGTGTAACAGACAATTTGCGGAGCGATGAGATCTTTGATGTATCACGATTCGCTCGTTGCGTAACATTTAACAACATTTAATTAATTGGATGTTATTTACATATTGTCGAAAATTAGTTTCAACGCACGGTAATTTGCTATTAATACTCTCTGTATTGATCATGGATAAAAAGCACTTTGCGTTCGCTGCTATTATGATAATGGAGTGCATCAATAAATATCCCAGTATGCTCATTTCGTAATTGATTGAAATCATTGAAAATATAGTTGTGTAAATTTTATTTCAAACTTTTTTCTAAGGAAAGAAAATCACACGTGTTCTCTTTTAAAATTATCGAGGATTAAAAGGAGATTATTACTGAACGATAACATACATACGTAAACGATTAATTGGTACATCTAACATAACATCAATTGAAATGTCAGACTAATCGAACAGTTGATGCAAGAAATTGTCGATTGAGCGAGATGCACATTGTATCAGCCTACGTACACCTGTGTTTCGAACGAATCGATAGACGCACACTCGAGCACAATTAGATAAAGCTCGATCTCTAGTAGAGATGTTTACAAGCTTGTTTACGACCGAGTAGCGGATAGAAAAGCGATAAATACAGGCTTACGTCTGCAAAAAACAGTAAAGCGCATCGAAGTTTTTGTAAATTTACAATCTTCGTTCTTCTTTCAAAAGCCTATCACTTTATCATGAGACTCTTGTGAAACAGCAAAAGAACCGATAGAGATTATTGAATTAAAGCTTAGGAAACAGATTTCTATTGCTAAGGTTGTCTTTGTTTATTAATTAAAAAAATGTTAAATTTAAAATAATTTAATTTTAAATTATTAACCTACTTAACAAAAATAATTATGTAAATGTTATTACATTTATTCAGTTATTTTATTTTAAAAACACAAAAGGTGGATATTATTTTAAAGATTTTTACAAAATTAGGATATTTTTTAAATATAAATTCCTATTTGTCTGTTCATTTTTTTCTATTAAGATTAAGAATTAGGAAATTAAGAAAAGAAAAGAAAAAAATTATTTGTCAGAGTATTAGGAATTTTTTACAGGTAGAAATAGTTAAATAATTTCTATGAAGGTAAGCATACTTTCATATATCTCAAATCATACGATAATTCTTGTAAAATGAGCAAATATTGCAGAGTCCTAATAAGAAGTTCGAAAGTTAAAATCTTCCTTCTAAAGTTCAGAACAGTTCCATTTGAATTACGCCAATTCGGACTCTAAAAAAACTTAATAAGTGAACTTTATTTTCCGTGACCTCCTTTGAGGAATAGTCCCTCTTAAGAAAATGTCAGACGTTGCCGTAGCAGAGAACAACATTCTCTGCAATAACAAGCAGATTTGTATATCCCTGAGCGCACATTCTCTTTGTACGCTATCACAATGATACGATCACTGTGGAGGAAACTATTCCGATTCGTGCAGCAACCTCGGTTACGCTTGAATTCGCTTAAACTGATTTGTTATTTTTTCCGTTGTTTGCTCGGATATTTTCAAGTATGTGAATACTACGATAAATTTAGCTTTAGTGCAACTTTTACAAACTAAGAGTTACTGAATGATGCTTTCAATTAAAAGGGTAAACCACAAATATTCCAGGATTTGATCAAGAATTTAAATATTTAGGAGAAAGAATATGAATCTAGTTAAGATAGAGAGCTATTATAATATTTGAAAGTATTATAATCATCAAAATATTATAATTTAATATATATTTAAAAACACAAGAAGAATCTTATTCATGAAACTCATTTTTTATATGAGTAGAAACTTTGTGAATCTTATAAATAAAGAATATGAATTTCATCGTATATATATATATATATACATATATGAATTATAATAGTAATATAGTTATTAATAATTTAATTTCGATCTAATAAAACTTAAAATTGTACTAGATTTATATTGGACATTTATTATATAAGATTCTTGTGTTTAAAATAGTTTTATTATTAAAAGTAAAGATTCTTTAAGTTTATACATTTTGAAAATATTCTTTAGCATTTAGATTTTGCTTCCACGGATATGAGACACGAATGCAATAAATGTCAGATATGATTTTAGCATAACAAGATAAGGATCCAATTGTCTAGGAAAGTAAAATTAATGGAGTGAAGAACATGAAGACTCCGGAGCCAGAATACTTCTTGCATACACAATGAGATGCGATATTGGCCGCTCCCTAAATGATCCCTCTCTAAATCCCCTCGCGGACTAAATTCTTGTTAAAGAAAGATTAAATGCAGGTAGAATACTGACACTGGCATATATTTCTCGTAAATCGTGCAACGCATCGTTATAATGCATGTCTCGTACTTTCTTATTTCGAAGAAAGTTTCGCAGTGAAGCACGGAGTGTTATGTCACCAAAACAGGACTGGTGTCATCGTCTATTACGAAGTAATGAACTTTCCATTGTTTATTTCCTTCCTTCATGCGGGCTCCTCGTCAACGTCGTCAACGTTGATTAAGTTACACCTGCTGTGTCTAACTTCATTTGCTAGTCTCGAGTGAGATGTCTCGCTGGGGGAGATGTCGCCATTTTATCTAAGACGACGGGCGATTCTCCGTTAGAATAATCCAAGGAGTAACTAACAAGTGATTGAACCGGCATAGCGTTGCTTTTTAATACGTGTACATGAGAATCATTGTTAGCACACAGCGATTTTTACATGTCAATATATTTAAATTAAAAATTTTATTTATCTTCAATAAGATATAAATATTACTTTTAGATCATAGTCAAATACCTTTTTAATTAGTAATAATTTATAAAACAGTTTATGCATAATACAATGTAGATAAGAACATTAATATATATATATATATATATATATAAAGCATTATTTTCTTCAATATTTCATCACTTTTGTTCTGTAATTGCCAGGAAATAACAATGTTGGAAATAAACTTAAAAAGGAAATCGCTGATACAAACAGATCTTTCTTCATCTTTCCCCGGAAGTAGGTCACTCTAAGGTCTTTGGTCTGTCTCTCTGTCAAAGGGTACTTCGGTTAAGATTCACTATTTGTATATACATGTAAGATATTCCATAGGGAAGATGTCCCTTCTGTTACGAAAGGACATGCCATTTATCATTTCGTGACAGCTTCCGGTATTATCAACGTACGGAGTTTCGTGTGCCATGGATAAGAAATTCGTCGTAGATGCAGCGGAAGAACGATCATTTTCTGCATCGAATGATTACATTAACAAATATTTTATACTGTCGATTCTCTAATAATATCAACTTTATAATTTAGAAATCGAAGGCTTAGTTTTTTTACTTATTGTAGAAATCACACTATTAAAGTATGTCATTAATTTTTGTGTTTTTATTTAATTTCGGATGTACAATAGTATCGGTTTTCGTTTCTGTGTAACAATGCGATCTGCAAATAGCGCTGTAACATATCGGTATGAGAACATTTCATCATCCCATATAGGATGAACAACTCTGGAATTCGATGAACGACAAGTAGCTTTTGTTGATCTAAAGTCAGTTTCGTGGGATCCCAGGCTTCGAGGACGCTTGTACAAAGGATGTCATACTGGAAGGATAGCAGCTTTTGATTACGATGGCTTCTACCGATTCCACGAGTGAATTGAGGTCATCGAATGGCTAGACCTCGATATGTCCCTTCCCTTTGACGGAAGGGATGGTTCTCGAATTCGGGACAAACGGCGGGTTCTTTGCTTTGAAAATTGCTGAAATTTTTTTTTGGCATACACGTTGAGAACGTTATTTCCATGTTGACGCGCCCATTCGAAAATATTTATTGAAGCGAATAAATTGAATTTTCCTCCCTTTAAATTCACCTTTTGATGAGACTTATTGTTAGTTCTGCACATTCGTGAAACTTCAATTATTCATTGTGCAAACGGGCGAGATAATTAATAAACGTGACTTCGCAAAAAAGATGAGAGATATTCGTATAAATTAAATTTGGATGAGAATCGGACCACGATAGTACACAAAGCTTTGACAGAAAAAGGATTATTTGAAAACTAAATGAAATCGGAAAAATGTCCCGGAACGTTTCACGAGGGTCTTACCCTGTCACTGTATTTTATGCTCGCATATGAATTTTAATTACACAGATAGCTTTTATTGCTACAATATCGATCATATTTGATATCGATCAATGACGCTCTTATTTTCTATATCATATTTATAATTCTATATCATATCGCGATAAGAACGATTATGTTAAATAAAAGCATGAATGATAAACATCTTATTTAAAAAATAAAAATTATATTTAGTAAAACTTTAAATAATTAAAATGAAACAGATTTAGGCAGGTTTAGAAATATTCTATATGCATTATATTTACAACAATTGTTTTAAATATTGAGCAAGATGATTAAAATTATATTTATTAAAAATTGAATTAATTCACACACATACATACATGCGCGTGAGCGTAAGTATATAAAAATATTAACTGAATACTAATTTAAGGACAAAGATAGCTAATTATTACCATTTTTTAATGACTTCTAAAAAATGTAAATTTCTTATTATATTTTTTAATAATTTATCTCATGATAAATAAAACTGACTATAAATTCGTTTCAGTGAAGATTATAGACTAATGTTTTTTCTTGTTAAATGCCACATAATCATGAGTTTTCCTACAGATAAATCAACTCTAATATTCTTGTAACATGTTGGCGCACGCGGATATGCTCGAGAAAATATGGTATATGAACATACACAATACAAACTTGCAGGAAAGAACGCGAGCGTACTTTACGTCAACTTTACTGTGTCCTTGTGCAGTAGAAACGTGGGAGTTTGTAGTGTACAAAGTTCAAAGGAAAGAAAGAGAGAGAGAAAGAGACAATGAATTAAGATGTTTATTATTCTTGTACTTTCTTGTACTTTCTTTCCCGAGAGCGACTGTGATAATAGACTTTGCATAAATCATAAATCTGCCGAGATAAGAAAATATTTTATTCGTGTAATCGTCGATGCGTATAATGTATATCGCATTTTCATAAATATCATATTTTACATTAATTCAGTTGAGTTGATCAAATATTGTTACAAAATAAAGTAAATTTGTCAAACTTTTTACAAAATTTAAAATAAAATGTAAAATATATTTTAATTTTGTAAAAGTTTTATAGTTTTAACACTTTATTTAAAACAACATAAACTTTTAACATGTGATAAATATTATACATATACATATATATATTTTTTTTGTAGAAAAAAAGAGATAATATTGGTTATTTGCTTGCAAAAAGATTGATAGAATAAAGTTTTATTATTTTGATATTATATTTATTTTGCTTTTCATGCATTTTTATTAAGCACATTGTAAAAGCGAAATTATGAGCTTACAGATATCACATTGTTGTAATAAAAATCAAGTAATAGCTATTTTGTCCATGAAATATTTTAGATTTACCGCGTATGAAAATGTCACGCGAGAGGAAATCCAGACTGATAGAAGTATTCGCTGAGAAAGTGCGCTAGAGGAAAGAAGGAAAGGCAGGCTTTAAAAAGAGATTAACAGCTCGCACTAAATGGTCGGCTGCGCTTATGAATATGCAACGAAGCAGCTCAAGAGAAAGGTCGCGATGCATCGCGGTAGCCTTATTAAAAGTGCATTCGCCGCAATATGCACGTGAAATTCTGCAATGGAAATGCCACCATTGTTTGTATTTCTCTCCTACATCTTCCGAACTACTGCAGTTCGTCATTATAATTTACAAATGTAATGGGAACTTTTTTAAAAAAAAGAAAGAACAGAGAGAGAGAGAGAGAGAGAATGTATGTATGTGGGTGTGTGTCGCGAAAAGTCTCATGCGACTCGCTTTAAAGCGTTCTCCGATAGAAGCATAGGATGAGGACGTAGTTAACTGGAAAGCTTAGCGCACAGCGCCAGCGTAACCGGATTAAAGCGTTGAATGGCTAGCTCACGCAACAGAGGCAGTGTCTTACTAGAAATCCGATTGAGACATTTGAAATTGTGTGAAGAGAATCTCGGAATATTCGTGAGAATTTGACGAGCAATCAAACGAAATTATTTACTCGAGCGTGAATAAAGAATCCTGTCGTGCCAACGAAAAATTAATTTTTTTCAAAATATCATTTCAATATAATCTAACTACATAAATTTTGCTAATTTGATAGAATCATGTGAATTGCGTTTGTTTTTCCTAAATATTTTTCTAAAATATGAAAATTATGATATATAAATCTATATAATAAAACGATATAATCAATTAATAACTTTCATTTATTAATTGAATATATTAGATATATTATTAAAATCATTCGTTATAGTTAAATTAAATGTATTCTGTTTTTGAAAACTTCTTAATTTGAAAATGTATGTATCAAATAAATATTACTTATGTATAATATATTAATATATGTTC
>VBVR01004320.1:0-14734 GCA_011638315.1 Tetramorium parvispinum
TTTTACATCACACATGTATAATTTTATATTAATACTGATTATGTTTAATGAAATATTTCCCTTAAAATATATACTTTAAGATTTCCCATAAATTCCCTCCCGAAAGGTCAATTAATTATAATGATCACTAATGATATTGCAGATGAGCGAGAAGACGTGCAAAAGAAGACGTTCGCCAAATGGATAAATTCGCAGCTTCTCAAGGTAAAGGATCCTGTTCGGTCCAATTACCATTCGCCTGTTATTATACACACTCCATTTATTCGCGAGGCAGTACCGCATGCACCGGTATGCGAGGAGTTTCACTCTTAAATCTCTCCATGCGTGGAACGTAATAAGCATCTACTTGTTACATGTGTTCATACTTCTGCGTTCGTTATCTGCTAACGCGATATAATGGATATGGATGCTTCCAGCGATGAAAAAGAAGAAAGAAAAAAAAACCCCCGGCCCCCCGCGAGACGGATGTTTAATCTGTTTTATTTTCCGTAGAATCACCACGACCCGATCAGCGATCTGTTCATTGACTTACGAGATGGAAATCGCCTACTGTCACTCCTGGAAGTGCTGACTTCTAAGGCTTATGTAAGTATCGCCGCGTGCCTATCTGCACACCGCGATAATCGCTTAGCGCGGCTTAGCGGCGATCCGTGATTTCGCGCGAGTTTTTCCACGCCGGCGATAGACTGTCGAAAGCGATGTTAGATCGCGCGAAGACGATCGTTAGAACATCTCTTGCGCCCCGACGGCGCATCCTAATAAAATTATTCCTCATGCATTCCGCATACACACACATACACACGCACACACACTCGCGTTCGCCGTAGCGAATTGCGAGCAGGTGCGCGTGCATCGGGGATATTTGCATAAGAGTGCACGATTACGAATGCACGGTAGGCGTAAGAATGTTCCATTCTCGAAGAGATATAATACCGCGTCTCGGCATTTGCATTACCCCACGCAGGTGTTCGCTTTCATCGTTGAAATTTATTTTGCACGATGGCCCATATAGAATTAGTACCTTTTATGTTGAAACAAGTCGAACGAGTTCTAGGTATAATTATCTGTTTTTAAAGCGCGGATAAGAGTAATGTATATAGCGGAGACGTTTGTTTTACAGAAAAGAGAACGCGGTCGGATGCGAGTGCATCATCTCAATAATGTTAATAAAGCGTTGCAAATTCTTGAACAAAATAATGTAAGTACATGACTGCAGCGTTTTTAGCGCTGAAAATATTTGTCTGCTAAAAAAATCACTACTCAACAAAGTCTTTTATACAGATAAATCATATAAATGTTTCTCAATGCTGTACAATCATGTATTTTAGGTGAAACTTGTCAATATTAGTAGCAATGACATTGTTGACGGTAATCCCAAGTTGACACTTGGTTTGGTGTGGAGTATTATTCTTCATTGGCAAGTAAGTTTTCAATGACATTTATATATTAAATTGTACAAATTACGACAGAATTCTTTTTTATTTCGATTCGAAATAATTTAGATCATATTATTTAAAATTTTGAAAATAATATTTTTCTAATTTTGCGTCACAAATCATTATTAGTAAGAAAAAAAACTCTTATATAAATTACAATCTGATCATAAAATTCTTTTGTTATACTAAGCATTGATCGTTATGTCAAAGTTTTAATTCATTATATAGAACGAAACTTTATACAAGACTAGTCTCTATTTTCAAATATTAAGGATATTGGAAACTCCTTCAGTGAAATTTAGGCCAAACGAGCGTAACATACAAATAATTTTAACCCATATTGAAGGAATTAATGAATTATTTTTCATGAGAGTTGGAATTTAGTTTTCTTAATTTAGATTTGTGATCGAATAGAGCATGAGATGATATTCCTGTATAAAACATTTTCTTTTTATTCTATAAATAACAGAAATAAAAACTATTTTTAAAACGAAAGAATTTTAAACTAAACTATTCTGATTTTTATTAGCATGTTGATAATTTATATTTACTATGTCTCATTATTTACTTTTCTATGCTATCAACAGGTACATTATCATCTGAAAGACCTAATGACAGAGTTACAACAGACCAATTTAGAAAAAACACTTCTCGCTTGGTGTCGTCAAAATTCACAGGTAACAATACTATAGATATATATTGAATTAAAAAACTAAAACAACAATAATTTCATCTTTACAATCTTTTAGAATTATCCCGGGGTCGATATTAAAAATTTTACAACATCTTGGTCGGACGGCTTAGCATTTAACGCGATCTTACATAAATGGAAACCTCATTTGTTTGACTTTAATAATATTGCGCGTAAACATCCAAATGCCAGATTGGATCATGCTTTCCGGCTCGCACAAGAACATCTTGGCATTGAACGTCTTTTGGATCCCGAAGGTAATTTAATTTAATTCACGTTCCACATGCTGCGTTATATCTAATAATGATAATCCTTAGCCTTTGCATCTTGTATATTTGACACGAAATTTTTCAAACGTTGTATCACTTACATATTTTGCATATCAAATTATCAATTTTCGTGGACGAAAGTTGCCAAATCTATTAGATTATAGAATAAATCGATACATTATACGATTATGTTACAATATTAAATTTTATTTTAGATGTCAATACTTCAGTACCGGATAAAAAGTCCATAATGATGTACGTTATGTGTCTCTTTCAATCGTTACCACATTCCGGGGACGACATTGGTGAACTAGATCTTTCAATCGCAAGTGACAGCACTCCAGTTAGTCCCGTTACAACACCAGGAACAGAAGTATGTAAATCGCGGTTCAGCAAATGGACGAGAGAATTATTATTCTATCGCGTCAACATGTGACATAAAATAAAAAAAAAATTACCTTCCAGACTAGTTTAACGTTCGGCAATTTCGGAATGCCGGCGTCTCGCCCGATGAGTTTAGCTACAAATGTTTCCGTCGAGCTCGGCGGCTATCAGGTTGCGCTTGAAGATGTTCTAACGTGGCTTTTGGAGGCAGAGGATAAATTGAATCATGCCCCCGAGCCGGGCTCGTCTCTAGACATACTGAAACAACAATTCCACGAGCATGAAACCTTCTTGATGGAACTATCCGGTCATCAAGATGGGGTAGGAACTGTTCTAGAGGAAGGCGCGAGATTGTTAGCTGAAGGCGGATTGCATAAAGATGAAGAGCACGAGGTTCGTGTGCAGATGTCTTTGCTGAATTCTCGATGGGAGGGACTTCGAATGCGCGCCATGGAAAGGCAAACGAAAATTCACGAGGTATGTCGCGTACTATTTTGTCGACGAAAATAATATATTTTCAGAGAGATATTTTCAGAGTATATACATTCAATTATATTTTCTTACAAATAAAATCCATGATTATTTCTAGGTCTTGATGCAAATGCAACAGGCTCAGCTGGATGCGTTGCGACAATGGTTGACAAAAACGGAAGATCGAATTTCGCTGATGGCAGCAACCGAATTGAATCCATCTACCTTCGAGGAGCAACTGAAACATCTCAACGAATTGGAGCAAGATATTCATGCGCAACAAGACGTCGTCGACGGTATGAGGAATATGGTAGTGGTTGTGGACGAAGAAAATTCCGAGGCGGTTTATGCACAAATGGAAGACCAATTATCTGCTCTCGGTGAACGCTGGAGTCACATCTGTCAGTGGAAAGAGGAGCGACGCCAGCGAATAGAATCTTTATCTACGCTTTGGCAGAATATTATTGATGATTACAAACGGCTGGTAACGTGGTTGAGTGAAACGGAAATTACATTAAAGCAAATGGAAGCTAATCCGGCGTCCGAATTCGGCGAAGTGTTAGACAGAATAAAGAAATTGCAAGTTCTTAAAGCAGAGATGGATATAAATCAGAAGAAATTAACATCTCTACAAGAATCACTTCAGGATTTAGATGGTAACAGCTCGTCTTCAGAATACGCGAACATTTTGGAAAAGATTGAAAATCTGCAAGATCGATGGGAAGCCGTTGGACAAATCATGGAAGTACAATCCCAAAGGGTAATTTAACGCTTTAGAATATTATATTTTAAAAAATCTCATTTTGTTCTTTAATTATTTAATAATACATCTTTATTATATCGCGCGTTAGATAACAAATTCTGGATTTGAGTTTGATTTAAAATCCGAAGAGAGCACAACATCTATTAAAGGAAACGAATGGATGTCCGAAACAGTAACAAGTATAGCATATAAAGAAGAGATTTCTGCGACAGTACGTGTATTTTCTTATTATTCTTAATATTTTTTATATTTGGTGACTTGTGTAATAAATAAAATTCTCTTTTCAGTCAACACCGCATAGCGATTCAAAGAAACGGCGTGTTGATAATACTACTAAACATGAGTTTGAATCGGCATTACTTCATCTATATAAATGGCTCGATTATGTCGACTTAGAAATTGGGCGTTCAGAAGGAGTGTTTGACGAATTAAGCGTGGAAGAGAAAAAAGTTGTTTACGAAGATATTCTTGCAGACAGGGATTCGCATAAAAATGAATATGATAAAGTTCTTGAAATTGGTAAACGGCTTATCGATGAGTTAAAAAATGCGAACGAGTCCACTGAAGAGGAGGAATCCAAGATTAAGGACATACAAAATTGTTGGATAGCGACAAATACTCGTCTTCAAGAGATAAAGAAACGCATAGATTATCTGGAGAAAGTAAAGAAATTCCGGACTGAACTAGCTAGCCTAAATTTGATGTTGGAAAGTTACACCAAGTGGTTCGATACAAATAAAGAAAACAATCAGCTAGAACCATTTAGGGTAAGCTAAAATATTGCCTTTTTATTGATTTTTATTAATTTTTAATATGATTGTATGCTTTAAATCTTAAAACATTTTATTCAGGTTAAAATGAAATCAATGAAATCCCATGACGAGCGTATAAGAAAGGTGCTTGAAAAAGCGAACGAATTGTCGGAGAATCAAGTTGCTGCTGCAGAAATTAGTAATATGGACGCAGACATAAAAACATTTTTGACCAAGTGGGAGAATTTGTATGCAATGTAAGTATTGTTGTAAATATATATACGTATTATAAATTTGATATGTTGCTTAATAGAATGTAATACATTCAGGTTATCCGAACGACTGACTGAAATAACTAATACTATCGAACGAACACCACCTAAAAAGTATATTGAGGCAGTTACCAATCTGATATCGTTTATTAATAATGTGGAAAGTGTTCTATTGTCAGAACATATAATTATGTCAGATGAGAAGATTATGGAAGAGCAAATAAAAAGACTTAAAGATATACAAAGCTCGTTAAAAGAACAGGAAGAAACTTTCAAATATGTTAACGCTACTGGACAGGACTTGATAGCGAAGATAAATGACGATTCCTCCGGACAGCGGCTTAAAGATGAATTGCAAGACTTGAATACTAAATGGAGTGATATTCCTATCATTTTAGAAGAGAAACAACAGATTCTTATCAAAAGTAAATAGATACAAATGTGTAATATGCAAAATAAGCACTTACTTTTTATTTAGTTATTATATGTATTTTATGTTATAATTTTTATAAGGAATTTATTAATACAATGCATATTTCAGATATCACCATTTTGCAAACGTTCAATACCGAACTTTCTACTCTTGAATCTTGGTTGGAGAAATCATTATTACATCTAAAAAATTTATCTAAAGACAGCAATACGGATAATATCGAAAAAATGGAGCACAAATTACAGCAAATTCATATGTTTTCTCAAGAAATTGATAAAACAAGACCGCAGATAGAAACACTTCGACTATCGCTAAATGCAATACTCGAAAAATCTGAACCTAATCTTGCAAGTCTGTTAAACAGCAAATTAGAAACTGTGACATATAAATGGAACACAATTGTTAACGAGGTTAAAAGTTTAAACGACAAATATGAAAGCACTTTAAAGAAAAATGACAACGTAAGTATACGTATAAACTTGATAAACAAAAGTATAAATATTTCTTGTTATATAATCACTCTGTTTTTATTAGATTATTAATGGCATAGAAGATTTTACAAAGTGGCTGTCAAGTTTAGAGAGAGATATACCAGTAGAATCAAGAATAACGTCTTCGGTTGAACTTTTTCAAGTTCGCGGTCGATATCAAGCGCTGAAAGATAACATTGATAAACGAGTGGAAGAATTTAGAAACTTGAACGAAATGGGAAATGATAAACTATTAAGTTCGGAAGGATCATCAGTGCAAGAACTTGGTAGACGTTTCACTTTCTTAAATGCACGGTGGACGGATGTTACAGATCGTATATACGAACGCTACAGACATTTACAAAATGCTAGTCATGAGTATGGAGAATTTCGCGCTTTAGTAGCACAGGAAAGTGATTGGTTGGATAAGTTAGACAAGAGATTAAAAAAATCGCCTAAAACTGCTGCAGATGCAGAAGAAATTTCTGAAGAGTTGGACGTAAGTAAATTGTTCAATGTAGTATATATACATATTTATAATAAAATTATCCTATAATTTAAATAACATATAATTAGCTCATAAAAATTAAAATAAAAAACATGATTTAGCACTTTTAGTGATATTCTTTTAAAAAAAGTTAAATTATTTTTCTTAAAATTCTAAGATTCTTTCTGCGTATAATACATATAAAATATCCACTTAAAAGTTATATATATATATATTACATTTAAGGATTTAGAAAATTACATGCGGAATCATCCAGAGTCTAGACTTGAAAAAATTCAAGAAATTGGTAAACAACTTATCGACAGTAATATTATGACGCAATCTATTGAAACAGATGTAGAGGGATTAACAAATCGATGGGAAAACTTAAACAAACAGGTATGTAACTCTTGCTATACATCTATATCTGCCATTAATTTAAAGTGTATGATTTACACTGAGATAAAGGAGCTTATGTCATTGAATTGTATGTGTTAAGCATAAGCACGAAGTGCTTTGAGACATTAACAGCTTGTAACTATGCATGTATGGCATTATCATGAATTACTCAGAACCATTATGTTCGAAATTATTCAGAAAATTATAATTATGGTATATAAAATTGTAAATAGATATGCAATAGAATATTAAAGAAAATCTTGAGATATTACATTGTTATATAACATATGATATACAATTGTGTTTAAATATTTCTGCTTGGCTGAGAAAAGTGGTAATAATCAATCATTGCAAGTTTAATACTTGCTTTGTAAAGTTAGTTTAGTTAGAAAGATAGAGTATTATGTTTTGAGTAGGCAGGGCAACGGGCCAAGCTGTTGGAAGGATCAGTGAAGCAAGCCCAACAATCGGAAGGGCGTATCCTTGCCCTTCAGCATTCTTTAACACAAATAGACTCCGTACTAACTGCACGTCTTGATTGCGACCTCACTGCTGATGACTTGCCTCACGATTACCAGGTCTGTCCATGAAGAAAATGTATATTTTCGACATATTATACTTAAAAGAATAATCTACAGATATTAGAACTTCAAAAATATCAGTTTGTTGCTCGTGAATAATTGTCATTTAAAAGTTTGGTTTTAAAGAAGTTAGTTTTATTCTGAGATAATGTCTCTTACTTGTTTATATTACATATTACATATTACGAATTAAAAGCGATATTTATCAATGTAAAAATTCTTGTGGAATATCAACATATGTAGTTATTATGATAAATATATTACATATAATTTAAAATAATTTTAAAAAAGGAAGGAAATATATTAGAATATCAATATATTTTTTTATTCCGTATGTATATAATGATTTTGGAAATAGCATGATCGAAAAAATGTGGTTATTAAAATTTGCATTTTTCATATAGATTTTACCAACTAATTATATCATAAAAAGAATGTAAAATTTTACTAATGCATATGGCATATTTTAAAGTATGATATATAGGCAACAGAGCAAGAGATATTATTTATTTCATGTATAACTGTGTATCGTGGTCACAGAAATTAATGGAAGAGTTGGAACAACAGCGTGTTACGCTCGAGGAAATGGCATCACAAATTGAATCGTACAGAGCCTCTGGTAAACAAGAAGCGGCACTTCGACTCCAAGAACAAATGTCCCTGATTGAACAGAAATATGCCAAAGTGCAAAGAAAGTTTCAACGCTTCCGTTGTCCGACCAATATAGAACCTAGATTGTCGAGAGCTCTACGAGAACTCAGGGGAATAGAAGAAGCAACTTGTTTGCTGGAATTATCATCAGAAGATCCCGAAGTCATCGAGGGTCAATTAAAACATTGTCTGGTAATATTAAGCTACACACGTTTATTCGTATATTGCATAATCTGAGAAACTAAAGCATGTCATTAATTTACTCGTTATCTTACAGCGCTTTTATCAGACTTTAAGTGAGATTAAAAGTGAAATCGAATGTATAATCGTAACTGGAAGAAAATTAGTTGAAGAGAAAGCGGTTTCCGAGCCCGATAAATTCTCAAGGCGTATTGACATGCTGAAGGAATTGTATAACAAGGTATTTAAATTTGTTAGTTTTAGAAAAGAATATATCAAAAAAGAACGATTCAAATATTTAAATTTATTACAGCTTGGTCTTCACATAACGGAATTCAAATCTATATTAGAATCGGCATTAGACTTGTCACGCGACATGCATAAAAATATGGCGTATGTTAACATGTCTATTGAAAGCATAAATAAAGAACTAGATACACAGAAAAGCATGCCTGACCTACCGGTGAATGCGATATATGTACGAGTAAGTATATAAAGACTAAAATATTTCAGACTAGACATATAATTTCAGATATAAACGTGTAAATAACATTGAGTATTAATCGCGTTTTTACCGAATTTAATTATAAACGTCTTTTTATAAACTATGAATTTATAATTATTATAATTGTGTCATTACAGGAGACTCTGACTGAAGTAGTCCCGCGTCTCAATGTTATAAGAGACAAATTGTTTGTATCACAAAACCAATTCTCAAAATTATGCGATCCTATGTATCTTGAACAACTTAAAGAAAAAATGTCTGACGTAATTGTAAGATTAGCAAACACAGAAAAGAGATTGCGACTCTGTCAAGGCTCAGAGGTAAATGTCTTTTATATTACATTAAATCTGACTTGTAATATTAAATCTGAATATTAAATAAATGTACATATTTTTTCCGTAAAAGGATGAACCTAATGTCGATGAAATAAATGCGTGGCTTCTGCAAGTTGAAGAAAAGTTAAATAAATTGGATGCGGTTCCAATAGATCAACTTACAGAGCAACACTTTGAACAGTGCAAGGTACCTGTATACTGAAATATTCATATGTAATATTAAAATATCATATAGTAAGAACTTATATATTTATCTTATCTATTAACATATAAAATAATTATTTTGATAAAACCTCGTAATTGGTTTTAACATTATCTCATTATTAGGCTGTGCAAAGTGAAATGATAGAAGCAAAACCGAAAGTTAATCAACTTCAACGTTATGTGTTTTATCCTCAAGTAGCCGAAGTATGTAAAAAATGGGAAGACATCTCTAACAGAATACAAGTATGTATTTAATTCTTGTTTTCAATCAAAATTGAAATTTATTTATCTTTATCTTTTTTCTAAAGTCAATTTTATCATTCATTGCTTATTCGCTCATATGGCTTATTTTTTGCTTTATACTTTAACAATCGGTATATGTAATGCTTGTGCTTGTTAGTACCATTACGTATATCTCTATCACATAAAACATCTTCATTTATATATAAGAAATATTTTGTTTCTAAGACATGCAGAAACATTGACTTATTTTGAATCATCTTAATTTTTATTAAATATTAATTTTTTTAATATCGAAAATTTCTGATATCAAAAATGTCATACCTCATTTTTTTTGCAGCAGGATTTAAATGGAGCTATATGTGTTTTAATAAGTGTCACTTTCTCTAAACATTATTTATCTTAATTAGCGTTATAACAATAAAGCGTTTATTACGTTTTTTGTTTTCAAGAAATTTTTGATTTTATTAAAATAACATGTATATATTAAATTTATATTTTTATATTACTTCTTTCGAGATAGAATAGAATATTTCGATTCTGTCCAAGAGGTGGCTCTATCTCTGTAAATAGTGTAATTACTGGCACAAAATAAGTATATATGTTTTGGTGGATGGAAGAATTTGTATTTTATCGATTATTTTATGGTATTGTCTCTCCCCTTGTATAAAAGCTATTTTTTATGGAGAATTTAGACAATAAATTGCAAAGCTAAAAGAATGTAATTGAGTGATACTGCAGAGTTTTCGCATTGGTGATGGATGTACACGAAAAATTCAGCTTTATATGCACAGTGAAACCGCATTGTCACGTTCATTAGACCATGCTTAATATTGTTCCACTATTAACATGCTCTTTCCATTAACTGTCGATTGTCCGATTGAAGTTTCTGTCACCTATCATATTTTCACAGGAATGGATCCACAAAATCACAGACAATTTATTAATAAAAAGTAAAGCAGAAGTTTCTAAGGGGAGAGACAATTATGGACGCAATAAATTATCTAAACAACCGGAACAAACTTCCGCACATCCCGCCAAAAAAGACAAAAAATTAATAGATGAGAATCAAGCGATTTACGGCATAGGATATTTTAACCCTGCATTCGATGATAATCAATGTGGTGTCGTTAATACGCCTGAAAGCTCGCCCGCTGATGTGCCCCATCGCAGCAGGAAGTCTTCTTCCGCTAAGTCGGAAAAAGTAAAAACTAGAATTGTTGATGTTAGTCGAACTGTTAGACGAAAATTAGACATGAGCTCCGTGCCCGACGTCGTTCAAACTTCGCAGCCGCAAGCTGTTCAGGTTGACGACGACTTGCCGTCACCTTGTTCCGATACAGACGTACATATGGCTGACGAGGAAGAATTCTTTCTGGCTAAAAACAGTAAATTATTCTCTCAAGTATCTAGCAATACTTTGACGGCAACGGAGACGAAAGCAGACTTTAGCACCGCCTGCGCACAGCAGAATCCATTTCGAATTGTAGAAGTGAAAGAAATGGAGATTGTAAAATCAATAGCGTCCCCTGAAGATCATGTAATCTTGCCGAGTGCTAATGTCAGCGTTGGATTGATGCCGCAAGTAGTTGAGAGGGTGGAAATTGTTGAAGATACCGAGACAGAAGCCGAGTCAATCGATACTGATACGGAAGACAAGGAAGTTAAAGGGAAAATATCTTCTGGCGCTGCGGAACAGAAGAAAAAAGAACTTGTGCCAATTTTAAAGAAGAAAGCTCCGATTGAACCTCCTGCGCGAAATATTAAAAGACTCATATTAAAGCTAGATTTAGACACTGATCCGGAAACTGATTCAAATAAAAGCACACCTTCCAGTAGTATATTATTACGAAAGGAAGAGGTCGACGCAGGATTTTCAAATGCCGAATGTAGTAGAGTAAATCAACAATTACATGATAGATCGAATAAATCGCCTACAATAACATCCTCGTGGAAAGATACAGAGAGTGTAGCAGAGTATCTTATATTAGATGATAACGAAGAAATTGAAAAATCTGACATAAGAATCAATAAACAAGTAGAACATCTTACGGCAAAGAAATCAGTAGCGATGCAACAAGACAAGAGTAATCAGATGGAAATGACATTTGAGAAAAGAAGTGAACATTCTACAATACGTGAAAATATTGATAATGCGTGTCGTAGCGAAGACGAGAACATATATAAAAAGTCGCCGTTACTGAAACATATAAAGAGTCTATCAAAAGACGACACGTCGGAAGATTGCGAGAGCTTTTATGGCAGCGATAAGGAAACAGATGATGCGTTAATATTTTCGGACGATACAGAAATTGATGTTGGTAGTTCCAGTTCAGATGGAGAGGACGCTAATTTAGGAGAGCATGTTGAGCACCTCTTGGACAAGGTAACATGCATGTCGCACAGACGCGGCATTCATGTCAACCAGTCTGTTATTTATTTCAAATGTATAGGCCTGATAAGAATTTATCGGTACTATATTTTGCACAAATATATTTTTCTTTCTTTTTTTTTTCAGATGAAAGTTGAAAAATCTCGACCAGCCGTGCAGCATAAAATGGAAACAAGAGCTGTTCATGAAAAAGCGTTATTTAAAAATCCAATGGGTATCTCTCGAACAGCGTTAGAGAAAAACATTTTGGAATTTGAACAGTTGGCACAAATGATGCTATGCAGGATGGATGTTATGCTGATGAGTATCAGTGGTATCTCTAATGAGAAAGATCCTTCTAAGCGTCTCGAGGTTTGTATAATTTATCTAGATTTATATTATGAATAAAATATCATTTATTCATTGTAATTTATATTTTCATATTTTTTACAGATACTGAAAAGTGAGATTAGTACTCTTGCCCCAGATGCAGCGGCTTTAATCAGCAAGGGAGACGGTTTAGTTATGACGATACACATGACTGATCCCGCACGTGCAGAAAAAATAAAAAACGAACATCAAGATAAACTGAGGAGCAAATGGCATCAAGTTATGGCGGAGATTGAAACGCGCAGAAAACAAGCACAAAAGGCAGAAGAAGTTCTACGGCAATATAACAACATAATTGCGGAATTTGAAGATTGGTTTAGAGATGTGCCATTAAAGCTCGAACAGGCTAATAATTACGAAGGTCAATTGGAATCGTTCACTGAGGAATTCGATGCAAAACAAGTACAAATACACAGACTGAATGAGTTAGCTGCAGAGTTGAAGAAATTAAATGTTGGCTATTCGGAATCAGTGCGCTATAACATTAACAGCAATTGGCAAAAAGTTAGTTCGCAGTTCAAGAGATTCAGTGGTAGCAAAGACAAAGACAAACACGTGACTGATAAGAAAGTGGAATTGGTATGTTTCAATATTGAGATATAGTTAGTAAATTAATTGCTGCACTGAAAAAAAAACTTCTAGTTAAAAACGGACGAATCAGAAAAATCTTGCAGGCGTGATCAAATATTCTGATTATTATAATAGAACTCAATACTTTATAACTTATAATAACCAGAATATTTGATCACTCCTACATGATCTTTCTAATTCGTCCGCTTTTAACCAGAATTTTTTTTTTGATGTATTAAAACATTCTAAATCCGTTGGAAAATTTATAGAATTTATTTACAAGTTTTATTGTTTCAGGATATTGGTGGCGTTAATCCGCAAGAGTTTATCACACGCATCGGCAAATTGAGAGAAGCAATAGCGACCGTATCGCGATCTTTGAATTCTTTGCCACTGAGTGGTAAAGACTACGAGTTATTTACAAATCAAGAAGAATGCTTAAAGAAAATCAATAACGCTTTAAATATTTTGAAGCCAAGTGTCGACGAAGTAAATTACGTTTGCGAGAGTGTTATGCGACAAGCCAAACGAGATCAATCTGATCAAATAAAACATTTAAGTGAGAAATTGCAGGACGAATGGACGGGCATTGGTCAGAGCTACATGGAAAGATATAATCGGTGGATTAAATGTTACGAAAAGTGGAGAGAACTTCATAACACATGTCAGACATTTTCCGAATGGTTAGATAAGATGGAAGATGCTTTAAAGAAGTGTCACGTTTTTAGCCATTCTAAAGCAAGTAAAACGAGAACTTTTGAACTGGAACAAGAAGTTTCAAGAATGCAGAGAACGTTAAATAATATTAATACAATGAGTACAGATATATCTAGCCGGGCCGCCACTGAAGATGTAATAGAACTGCAGAATATAATCGAAAATATCAAGCACCGTTGGCACAATTTAGTGTCCGAAATAAACGCCCGGAAAGAAAAGTAAGTGAGACAAGTGTTATTTTCAAGACTTTAGAATACGGAATCAAAATTATTTATGGACATTTGTACATCCTTTTTTATTACTTTGACATCTTAAATAAATGTATGACGTCTCGTAATTACAAGTCATAGCTGTTTGTTGACTTATGAATTATGAAGTTATGACCTGCTAATGCAGACAAACATGTCGTATTGCGAGGAAAGCTCGACCCAGCATTGAGCTATTTCAGTTGTGATTTGCCTGTGCTGCTGTAGTGAAGCCAGTCAACTCAGAATAACCTCAGAATAAACGAACATCGTCGAGTTTCTCTTGTAAATTACATTTTCGTGTATAGATATTACGATTTGGATTACGATAATTTCAGTAACTTGTCGCATACATAACAATATTATTGATAGATATTAAAACATACTCCATTTATGTGTCACATTTCGAGTATATATTTACATTGATGTATTATTTAAGGAACTTTGCCATGGAGAGAAAAGTGAACAACGACGGCAGGATTTTGGAAACGGCGTATAACATCATAGAGCAAGTGAATACTCTATTAGTATCTGCAGCAAATCCTTCAGACGAAACCTCATTATCAATTCGACTATCGTTAATAAAGGTAATGTGCACATGATTTCAATATTTTATTTCAATATATTTCTGGAATGTCATTTTTTTTATTTATTTTATTATTTTATTATTTTAATAAAATTTAATAGAATTTATTCAAGAATAACTGTCAACACAATTAAAAATTTTATTATCTATATTTTTCTTCTTAAAATATACAGAAATTTTCAACTTTCAAATAGATAATGATATTGTTATAGTGACTCAATTTCCATATATAACACATGTATAACACTATTTTCGCGAAATCACTATTGCACGAAATCACTCATACTTGCAAAATAATATATCACACATATATGAAAATGTACAACACTAAA
>VBVR01004321.1:0-14733 GCA_011638315.1 Tetramorium parvispinum
TGGCTGTGTCCATCCGCTGCTCACGTCTTCGTACTTATCTTCATGAAAAGTTGCGTTGGTCGATATTGTCATTTTCTTCGTGATAGGATCAAATAATCGATAATTCGGACTATCTTCGTCGTAGCCAACCATAATCTTCTTTACCGCCTTTGGTTTCCATTTTGTCCGCTTGATTGCCGGCATGTTCAAAAGCTGTAGAACCAAACGTTCGAATGTGATCGAGTTTCGGCTTTTTGCCAGTCCATTCTTCAAACGGTGTCGATCCAATTGTTTGATTAGTTGGCGTATGGTTTAACAAATATACAGCACAGAGTACCGCCTCTGCCCATAATTCCTCGTCAAGATTCTTCGCGTATAGCATCGACCTTGCCATCTCGACGATTGTTCGATTATCTCGTTTACAGCGCTCGTTTTGCTCCGGCGTATACGATGCTGTCCTCTGATGCTCGATTCCACATGCCATTAAATAATCTGAGAACTCTTTGTTGACATACTCGAGTCCGTTATCACTGCGTAGAACCTTGATGCGGCGCTCCCACTTGTTTTCGACCCATGCTTTGAATTTTGTAAATTCATCGATGACATTATTCTTGTGCCGTAGAAAGCGAACTCTTCGGTAGCCGGTTGCATCGTCTTTGAATAATACTAAGTACCGTTTCTGTCCCACAGACATCTTCGGCATCGGTCCACACACGTCGCTATGTATCATCTCTCCCGGCTTATAATTTACCTTGCCATCGACTGTCTTGAATGAACGCCTGTGCGCCTTTCCATATGCACACGCCTCGCAGTTGATCTCAGCCTTCGTAGGAATCGCCAGTTTTTTAATGTCGCCACGTCGAACCAATTCTCGCATTGCGCCAATACCAATATGGCCTAATCGTTCGTGCCATCGTTCGTCTCAATTCATCAGTCACAGCGTTTACCTCAATAAACTTCCTTGGTTCAAATGCACATCGGTATAGGTTGTTATTTGTTCTAGTTGCCACAATAATGCATCTCTCGTTACGCCAGAATTGCATTTGATTACCGTCCGTCTGTACATTTACGCTATGCTTCTGTGCAGCTCCCACTGAAAACAAGTTCCGCCGAAGTTCGTTTCGAAGGAACGTAATAGACATCTTGGAGCTTAACGTCTATTACTTTACCTTTTACATAACTGGCAACTCTGATATCGCCACGGCCTCTTACCATCAATGTAGAGCTGTCAGCTAATGAAAGTGCTATTTTCTCTTCGATGAAAGAGGTAAATATTTCACGTTGTGATGCCATATGTACAGATGCACCGCTGTCAGCAATCCAGTCACCGCCGTTTGACACGAAGTTAACCTCTACATTGCATATCTCATCGCTATTCTCCTTTTTGGACTCGTTAGTGGCTGGTTCATCTTTATTTGACTTATCGTTCTTCTTTGGCGCTCGACATTCACGTACAAAATGACCTATCTTCCCACAATTTGAAGCATTTAATTGTTGATTTGTTTCGTCGGCCATTAACCTGTTTCTTGGATGGCTGTTCCTCAGTCTTCTTCTTCTTTCCTTTGCCAATGTTATTCACCTCGACAGTCAAATCATTAACATCCTGTGACGTCTCCTCCTCGAGTAATAGCTGTCATAGATCGTCAATACTTTTGTTTGTATCACGATTGCTGCGCCAAATTGTCCCGATATGATGAAACTTCGCTGGCAAACCATGCAATAATTTTGCCATAATTGCAGCATCGCTCGGTTTCTCATTCAGCTCCTCAAGCCGTTTCGCCAACAATCTGACTTGTGCGATGTGTTTAGACATATGCTTTGATCCATCATACGTGTAATGATAGAATGCGTCATTGGCCATCATCCTGCTTGACGAGTCAGATTTTTCGTGTACTTGTGCCAGCGTCCACATCTCGCGCGCCGTCTCACAAGCCATAATGTGATCTAGTTCACTGGATTCAATCGAGCCACTGATAATTAATTCAGCGATTGTATTCTTTGTCGTCCATGTCTTGAAATTCGCTACATCACCTACATCTGGTTTTATTGCGTCTCCATTCACATGCTCGAAGACAGCTTTATAAATCGCTCGATTGTGAACCGCCACTGTCAATAATTCCCATCGCGGAGCTTCTCAATATTCGACAGTTCAACCTTTGGTGTTCTAGTTTCTGTGGCCATCTTTTCAATACTTAGCCTTACTCACTATGTCATAGTTGCTCTATGGTGTTGCAGCGTTACCGTTTCCAATATGGCGAATCTTGATTATCTTGTCGCTTCGCTTGGCTCACAAAAACGGTCAATCTGCTGTCCCAGACAAGCAAAAAACTAACGTCCAACACTCTGACCCACAATCTCTCAATATTCACGCGCAGTGGAAGCGTGCTGGGTCTATAACCTGTTGTATATCAACGTTTATAGCAGAGCTTTATTACACACGACTTGTCTCTAGTGAGTACAAAAAAAGAAGAGACAGGAGATACCTAAAAGAAAAAGAGAGAGGGCGCTCTCCATTGTACACCCATTTCTGGTAAAGCCCGTACACTTGTCTCGGTAACGCGCGTAGTTTTAAACAGATTAAACTATACATTCTAATTGTACATAGCACTACCAACATGAACATAAGAATATTAATAATACAATATAAAAATATCGAACTCTAACACAATATATATTTTTTTTTTAATAAAAATGATATGTTAAATATTAATAACTCGATTTCATAATTCACCTCGACTTCATTCCTCTCTTGCAAATTCTTGCTTCCCAAAGAATCACACATGATCCTATCCCTGGATAAAAGAGATTAAATTCTCTGACCCGAAATAAGGATCACGAGCACATCGCTCCTAGCGTTCCTAGCGCTCCTAGCGGAGCGTCATAGAGTCTACCTGAGACGTTGTCCCAACGTCGGAGCCTCGATAGATGTGCCCAACTCGCCTACCTATCCATTTGTCACGGCAATTATAGGCGAAATCTGAATTTGCGTTGGTTACGTTCTTCCATACCCTTCCTTCCCTTCCTTTTTCTGACGGAACCTTACCTTGCTTCCGCCTTCTCAATTAAACTCGTGGGTCTGGACGTAACAATTCTAAAAGCATAGTTTTATTCTTTAATGTTAAAAGTTTAGTTTGGGCGCTAGCTTGTTTTACATGAATGACTTCATGAGAAACAAAACTAATTGTTAAATTATCGGCTTCTGGCGTTGACTCGAATTACGATCGTAACAACATTTGCTTAAATAAAAGTTTTTCACCTTGTACATGTAAAATAAACTATCGTCCGTGCTAAAGTTAACATTAAAGAATAATATTGTGTTTTTAGAATGAGTCTATATGCTTTAATAAAAAAGTTTCGTGGTTGTAAAAATTTCATATGTGAGAATTTTGTCTGTTGCATGCGAAATCGCTGGAAAAATAAAACATAGCAGTAAATTCAGTTCACGTATACATTGTATTATTGTCTGTACTTTAATTCTGGAAAAAGAATTTTTTAATCTGTAAAGTCAATTAAAACATTTAATGAATCGAAAATTAAAAATGCTCGATCGGTAACTATGTCACTTTAGGATCCCTATAGGGGATGCTGAAGTGGACTTTTTTGCCGACTAAGTAGGCCGGAATTTTAAGCTATAACATTATAAATTATCAAATTGGCTTTACAGAATACAAAATTCTTTTGCGAGATTGAAGTACGCGCAAAAATGAACCACGAGTATCGATTTCATATCATTCTGAGTGACTCGAAATTTTTGCAAGCATGACATTTTTTTGGCTCTATAGAATTAAAAAACTTTTTTACAGGATTAAAATAGACATTCCAAAAAAGTCGGGATGATAGTTGTTTTGTGCCTAAAAACTGCAAAATTGTTGTACGAAGCACTTGTATTTACATATCAACAATTCTAACCCTAATGTTTTGTTAATCCATCAAAAACGCAATATGTGTAAATCTGTAATATATCCATAATATATGTCTAATTGACGTCTATAATAGAGATTCAAAAGATGTACTGAAAATTTCGAATCTCCATGGTAGATATCCAGTGAATGACCACTAGAAATTCATAGTTCTGCATTGCATATGTCAATTGAACCTCCTTAGACGTCTTTAAAAATATCTATTAGACGTTATGCAGATCATTAATGGAGGATTCACAGAGTTCCAATAGGCGATTAACCGATATTCCATAGATCTTTCATAGAGAATTCATAGAACCTTGGTGAATGATTAATCGACGTGCTGTGGTTATTTAATAGAGTGTTCACAAAATTTCATACGATTTTTAATGAGTGTCCATTAGACGTCTGTCATGGAGATTCGAAATTTCCAGAAGACTTCCGCTAGACATCCGATGGACTGCCACTAAAAATTTCAGGAATTAATTTAGGATACTTTTAGAGAATATATTTAAAATTTTTTAATTAAAATTTCTAATTTTAGCAAAGCCATTGTGTGGCAAAATAAGTAATATCATTCTAAAACTTTCAATAAAAAATCACTACGTTGCACAAGAACGTTCTTTCTTATGCTCGCAAAATCATGTAAGTTCCGGTCACGTCGCTAGGAGTCGTAAGAACTCTTTCTCTTAAGTAAAATTCGTTTGATTTGAATATGTAAACAAGCTTAATGTATATCTCTAAACTAATCTAAGTACGAAATTAATCCGTTTCGTACCAAAATGCCCTAAATTTTGTCGCATCTTCATCGTTATTATTTTTTTAGAAGAAATCGATGAATCGCTTCGATATATCTATATCCTATGGTTTTGGACTATTCTCTTTCCGAATTCGAAGTCTATTTTTAGTTAGCATGTGCCATTTTTTAAATATGACGACTAATAGGAAAAAGGAACGGAAAAAATTCGGATTTTGATTCAGTTTCTCTCATTTTTCATTAGGAACTCGTTAATGGATCGTTCCAATCATTTGGATCTGGCGGCATAATCACTTTTACTAAAAAATGGCGCTTTAGGAAATAAAAAATTAAAAATGGCGGATTCAAGGTGGCGGTTTTTTCTCAAAATTTTCACGTTTTTGGCATTAATTACTGCTCAATGGTATCATTAGCACTCATTGTGGGTTTTGAACATGACTTATGAATATACATAGCCTCACACAAATGCAGAACCAGAAACAATGAAATATAGCGGTTATTTTGAATTTTTTTGAACAAAAAGTTGGGTTTTTGCCACGTTTTTATCGTATTTGAAATTCTACTAGTAAACCTACTAGTAAAGTATTTTAGAAGATTTTAGGTGTGTCTGATTTCATTTCTGATGTCCAATTCGGAAAGATTCGGAAAGAGAATGGTCCAAATCCGTAGGATATGGATATATCTAAGCGATTCATCGATTTCTTCTAGAAAAATAATAACGATGAAGATGCGACAAAATTTAGGGCATTTTGGTACGAAACGGGTTAATGTTTTGAGTGATGGTTTAGAACCTTCTGGTAACATTCTACGAGTATACGGTAGTATGTTATAGTATATGTTATAAACTAAAATAAGTGGGAGATTTGGTATTCCTTAGGACATCTAGAAAATGTCTATAAACTGTGAGTTACATATCCATTCATCCTCTATAAACTCTCTATGAATAATCCACGTAACATCGGCTGGTCGTCCACCGACGCTTCGAGAAACCTCTATTCACGCTCTATAGAACGTCGGTTTATTGTCTACCGAGGATCCACGAATACTCTATTTACTCAATCTACGTTACGTCTAATGGACGTCTTTAAAGATATATTATAGAGATTCAGTGGATGTTTACAATGCGGAACTGTGGATATCTGGTAGTCGGCAACTCTATGTCTAATAGACGTCTACTGGAAGTTCTAAATCTCCATTACAGACGTCTAATGAACGTCCATTAGAGATTCTCATTCTATGTGGGTTTAATTGTCTTTACAGATTTAAAAATCCTTTTCCAGAATGAAAGTACAGACAATAATACAATGTGTATGTGAACTAATTTACTACTATGTTGTATCTTTCCACCGATTTCGCATGTAAACACGAAATTTTTAGACACATGACACTTTTTTATTAAAGTATCTAGGCTCATTCTAAAAACACAGTATTATTCTTTAATGTTAACTCTAGGGGAGAAGATACTTGTTTTACATGTATAAGGTACATGTGTAAAATTTTTATGTTAATATTGTTACGATCGTAATTCGACTCAACGCCAGAAGCCGATATGTAATTTCTTTTCGTTTTTCATGAAATCATTTACATAAAACAAGTATTTTTTCCCCCTAGAGTTAACATTAAAAGTTTAATACTGTGTTTTTAGAATGAGCCAAGATGCTTTAATAAAAAAGTGTCATATGTCTGAAAATTTCGCATGTGAAAATTTCGTGTTTGCATGCGAAATCGGTGGAAAGGTAAAATATAGCAGTAGATTAGTTCACTGTTGTGCTTCTGATGCGACACAAAGGAATTTTGGTACCGTTTACCAATAGAAGTTAGAGAACTCGGGCACTGCTCAGAAGAAACTCGTCGAAGTTGTATATATAAGTATTTATTCGTAGACTTTACATTGCTCGTAAAGCTCACCCCTGCACAACTTGACTTACTTCGATTAACTGACGACTGCGCATCCGCAGTCTTTTTATACTAATTTTCCACTGATGCGAGCGATGATAGTTCAAGCGCAAACGAGAAAAACGAGAACTTCCTGCCTTGCGTTCCTGCAATCGGTTTGGATTTTCTATTGGTTCGCGTCTTGGCTTCCACGTGTAAGTGTCGCATTTTATCGCTATGTGCTTTATTAGCGATAAAGTAATATCTGGGTTTTTTCTTAATATAAAAGTTTTATATCTTGTACATGTAAAATAAGCTAGTTCTACACTCGAGTAAACATAAAAAATAATACTGCGTTTTTAGAATGAGCCTAGATGTTTTAATAAGAGAGTTTCGTGTGTCTGACAATTTCGTATGTGAAAATCTCATGTTTGCATGAAAATCGGTGGAAAGGTGAAACATAGCAGTAGATTAGTTCACGAATACATTGTATTATTGTCTGTACTTTAATTCTGGAAAAGGATTTTTATATCTGTAATTAAAAGATTAATGAATTAGAAATTGATTATGCTCGATCGGTAACAATGTCACTTTAGGATCCCTTAAGAGGATGCTGGATACCGACATTACAGTTTAATTTCTTTACTGCAATAAATCATCGAAACGGCTTTACGGATTAAAAAATCCTTTTACAGGAATAAAGTACGTACTTAAAACAAATCCTGCTGTTCTCAATTAAAGCCCGAAAAAGGACTAAAATTACATAATTATATTAATTATTTATTGTGAACAGTACCTTTGCACTCTTGAGCTGACAGCTCACAGAAACAGTCACTCATATAAAGATTATATGAGGTTAGCACATAAATCGAGAGAACACCAGAACTCGGACAGGAATAATGAACACTGTGGTAGCGATAAAAGTACAAACAAATGTCTAATAAGAGAGATTTATTGCAGTAAAGAAATTACTCACTTTATTCGTGTGCACCTATGCAGTGTACACTCCCGGACAGGAATGCCTACAAGTATGAAGTTGGCCGTATTCAGAGATTATCTTTCTCCTTCTATTGTCTTCTATATTGAAAAGAAGAAGATAAACTCTGAACGCAGCCAACTTCATACTTGTAGGCATTCCTGCCCGAGAGTGTACATGTGGAACGGTAAACAGACCAATGATTACATATATATAATGCACGACAGTAGTTCCGGGATTTTCTAGAAGATGGCATTGGCGTGTCGGTGTGACACTTCCTTGTGTTAGTAACTTAACGCAAGGAAGATTCACGCATACACATTACTACACACAACCAGGGTTGGGCAAGTAAAATACTCAGTGTAAATTACACGGTTTTAGACATGTAAAATACTAGGTATTTTACGTCCTTAGTTTTTTATGCACTGTAAAATATGTCAATGCCGTATGCGCCTCTTCAGTCCATTGCAAAAACTTCATTCCGGTTATTGTCAGCAATGTCGGTATTGTCGCATGTGACAGTTTCTTAATTATTATAGATCATTTATTAACCTTGAGAAGCGATAAACTGTCATCATGAGTCACGGTGGTAGACCTAGTCATAATTTTTGGGAGAAAGGTGGTTATGAGCGGCGTAAAGAAGACGAAAAAATAGTGGCATATTGTTTGATATGCAAAAAAACTCTCAGAAATACTGCAAAAACCAGGTTACAAACACATAGGTAATCAAAATAAATAATGAATAGTAAGACAACAAAAATGAATGAATTAGATAACAAATATTTGTAATTTTAATTTATATAACATTTACAGAAATGTGTGCAGAAACGAAACGGACTTGTCAAGTGCCCTTCAAAGCCCACAGTCTGCTGAAAAATCCATTTTAACTGACGATAATGAAAATGTTATTAAAACAATTGATTTGGAAAATATCCAATCAGCGAGTATTGCAGTTGATGCAGTCACTTCATCTGATCAGAGAACATCCAAATATGCCAAAGTAATTGCTGTAGGAGTTGAAGATGCTCCAGAGGTTTCAATTCTTCCTGGTTTTGATATACCAACTGTTTCACATCAAGAATTTAATCATGCAGCGACAACTACTCTTCCACATCCAAAAAGACTGAAAACTATGCAAGAGAAACGCAAATTGAATTCATTTATTGATTATTTTTCAAATCAGCAGAAGACTAGAATTGACGATACTTTGGTTAAATTTTTTTATGGATGTAATATTCCTTTAAACTGATTGAATCAAAGCTTTTTTTGAATTTTTTAAATGCCATACGACCTGCGTATGCGCCACCTGTAGAAGCAATGTCGAATGATATTCTTCATGATCTTCATGCAGAACTTGGGAAACATTAGTCAACTTTCTTCAATTCCAATGGAATATTAGTCATCACAAGGACAGAAATTAAACAAACGTTGCACGTAATTAGCTTTGTACAAAGTGAAGAAAAAATAATCTTTCTAAAGACATGGGATATCCAAGAAGGACATAATTTATCACTCATGATTAATGAAGCAATAACTCTCGCAAACATGAAATTCAACATGATAATTTACGCTGTTATCACTGACGAAGATATCCGATTACTTAACACAGATGAGTACAACAAGCTGTGGATCCTGCAATGCAACATATCCTTAGCTACGTCTATTGAAAAGGAGCTTGTCCATTTGGAGTTTGCTGGAAAAGTTTATTATTTGCTTGGACAGTTTTCAAGTAAAGAATTACAAAAGGACTTAATAATACGAGGAGGAGTAGCTTTCATGTTAGAAGGCAATTCATCTTGTTACTTGTTAACTGTGATCTATTTTCTATTTGCTTGAAAAATTTACGTGCTATAACAAATGATGGGCGAGAGGCAACATAAACTCAAGAAAGAGGTTGTAAAAATACTGATGAATCGTTTGAAGAAGATTTGAACCATTCCTTGGATTCGCTTAAACCTATTTATTGCATCGCAGAAAAATGTAAAAACTCGAAGATCAAGATTACTGATGTAACAGAGGATTGGTTGATGCTGGCGTCGACCGAAAACGTATATTATAATCCATTTCAATCACGAATCGACGCAATATTGTCACCGATCGCACTAGTAGCAAATCTTCTTCACCTTGTTTATCGAGGCCAAGGATTTAAAAATGATCAAAGTCGCATGAAAAAGGTAATGGAGTTCTTAATTAATGAACTAGATGAAGAGGGAATGAATGACTTTGGAAAATATAAAAATGCAACAGAAATCTTTGGTTCACGTCAACTTAAAGATTACACCAACGAACAAACTTTTTGGCAGGCAGTTGCTTCTATACATCCAAAATTATCCGCCTTTGCTATAAAAATTTTGCAACTTCCAGCTGCTGCGCCAAAATTAAAATCCTATCCTAATAATTTAAATGATTTAATTCCAAAAAGATTCGAAAAGTTAACAGATTTATTTTATCATCTAAATATGTAAATGAAACATTCATTTCTTGTCATGCGACTGTGATTGAAGATTATATGCAAGATATTTAAATTAAAAAACTAATATAAAACTAATAATA
The DNA here is from genome assembly GCA_011638315.1 of Tetramorium parvispinum. NCBI lineage: Eukaryota > Metazoa > Arthropoda > Insecta > Hymenoptera > Formicidae > Tetramorium > Tetramorium parvispinum. Next base: position 10,040 of record VBVR01004321.1, read on the forward strand.
TATATATTTTTTATGTACTAAAGATATTAATTTACTTTGTGCTTTTGTTTCTGATTATTTTTGTTAGTGGAATACCAAAAAACGCATAGCCGTTATCAAATTAGCGATTAAGATTGAAATTCAGTTGAAATTTGATCAATCAGAGCAAAATTTATTAAATTTTATATTGGTTTTATTATGCTAATTGGTCGTCAAATTTTAATTCAATTTTATTCGCTAATATGATACAAGCTAATGACAAAATTATTATTTAATTTAAGTAAACATATGTTTATCTATTGTTGTTCCGCGCAATGCAATGAATTCGCATAGAACACTCACACGTGTAAATTGTGGCACACGAATAAAGAAAAAAGACTGGTTAACAAGAAAATTCCACAATATATTTACACGCAAGTTATGTACAGTATTTTTACAAGCGCGTTGCATACACGAAAGACTTCGCGAAATGAGACGAGCGATCTCAGAAGTGAGTGGTTTAAATCACTTTCTTCTCACACAAGGACGAGCGATCCTTCCCGTTAGAAGTACGGAGTCGAAAAAAAGAAAAGAAGGCCGAAGGCCCCGCGCTCGGCGCTTTTATAGAGCGGTGTCTCCCGGCTGCTCGAGAAGCTTCGAGAAGTTTGCCTCCGGAGCAAACATCCCGCAACCGACTGTCAGGAAACACCGTTAATTACACAATGTTTCGTTCTCGTAATTGGGCGCCGAAAGCCCATGTGACTAGCCGCTTGCGCCCCTCTCCCGCGTTGCCGGCGCAGCGCCGATAGGAGAGTGCAAGCTTGTGAGCCCAATATTTGTCGCGCGAGCTTTGTTGCGATGTCACAGTCGCATCGAAGCATTAATCTCGGTGACGCAATCGGTGAAGGGCTGACTCCCTAACAATTGTTTAAATTTAAGTGTATTTAACTAATATAGTAATTATATAATTTTAATAAGTAATTGTTGGACTGGAAAAATAATACTACAAGCTATATTTTAAATAAAATATAATGTATTTTTGAAAAACATTGATTTACAATCTTCGTCCCTTTGTACAGAACTTAAAAGCAGAGTTGGGCAAAAATTAGTAGTAACTAGTAATTAAAAATTACAACTAACTTAGTTGTACTTCCAACTGAACTCAGAACTGAACCGTTAGTTGTTATTCGTTGACAGACAAGTAATTTTTTTAGCTAAATTAGTTATTAGTTGAAATGGGCAACTAATTTTTTTAGCTGTGAGAAATGCAATGGCAACTAACAACTAATTAATTTTATTCGTAGTTGCCGAATATCAACTAACAACTAATTACAACAAGGATCTGGAGTTGGGCAAAGTTAATTGCAACTGAATGTGTAAGGAATTTCTTTTAGTATCAATAAAATTACTTACTTAGATATCTAGTTACGGAAACATTCAAAAATCAAAGGTTCCATAAATCCATGTAATTATTAATGCCAGTGGTTACGAAAAAATTGTTTGTCAAACTTAATTGTTGTTTGTTGAACTTTGGTGGATTTTTAAAATTTTTTACTATAACTAGGGGAGGACGGGGCGAAACGGCGCACTTTTTTGTTTGTTCAAATATCTCTTTACCTGGTAAAGCATTTCGAGTCAATTATATATCATATGATAGGTACTGTAAATACGCTTCTTTTGATATACTACACTTATGGTGTGTGATCAATCCAAAAAAGTTATGGCCAATTTTTTGGACACATGTTTTTCGGGGCGAAGCGGTGATAGCGGGGTGAAGCGGCGCCTCATATGGGACGAAGCGGCGCACCCATTTTTTCACTGAATTTCAAGCCGATTATCCCAAATATAAGAAGGCAAACATGATCTTTTACATTTGAAATGTATTTGTATTTTGAAAAGTCTTGAAAATAGTGTTTGAAAATTGATAAAAACGTAGAAAATAATGAACAATGTTGAGAATAATAAAAAATGTAAGAAATTATGAAAGAAAATAGCTCAATCTTATTCGGAGTCTGAAGCTTCAGCATAGTTCACATTGGCAATTGTAGATCGCCGAGCATTTATACGTTTTGGCGCCTTCACTTTTGCTGCTTTCTTCGACGCAGTGACCAGCTTTTTGATTGCAGCAGCTTCTTTCTTTGCAGCAGCATTTGCTTTTCGTTCCTCGATGGCTTTGTTTTTCGCATCGCGTGCCTCTTTCTCGGCTTGAATCTCATTGAACGGTCCGTCATCAGTTAAAATTGCCGTTTTTCCTGGCTTTCGACCACGTTTAGTCGCTTTGCGTGCTGGTGCTTGCGGAAATGGCTTAATGTCTTCTAGCACATCCACCAGGCTTAAAACTGAGCCATGAGGCGTTGACGTGCTCAATGGGCGGCTCTTTTCCATTTCAACATCCAAGTCACCTTCTTCAATACTTTGTTGAGACCGATTGTGTGGTAATTCTAAATCGACTGCAATCGGAATGTCTTCTTCGATGATAACATCAGCCGGATTGTATGGGCGATCAGTAGTTTTGCTCGGCATAAAGTCAATGTCTTGGAATATTTGACGATCAAGTGGATAAATTCCACTTGCTCGAAAACCAGATTTGATGTTGAGTTCAGTTGTTTCAAGTTCAAGAGCTCGAGCAAAAATTGGCGGCAAATCGAAAATCGACATGACATTTCCAGGATGTGCAGTGATCCAGTCTTTGCATAGTTGATTTGCTGCTTTTTTGAACGAAGAAAAAACACTTACGTCCAAAGGCTGCATGCGATGACTGCAATGCGGCGGAAATGACAAAACATGAATGCCATTTTCGCGACAAAATTTGAGCACATCGAATGTACGGTGCGACACATGATTGTCCAAAATCAGTAAAATTGGGTTTTCGATCGAACACCGTGTGAATGTTTTGAAACGCTGAATGAGATTCAAAAAATTATCACTATCCATGAAACCAGACAGATTTGCACCACCCCAACAACCAGTTGGTCCACCATTCAAAAATTGTGGATGGAAGCGTTTTCGTGGAAAAACCAAGTACGGAGGTGCTTTCATACCAGCTGCATTGACAGCCAACGCCATTGAAACAAGTGTACCACGTTCGCTTGATGTGATTTGGCCTACTTGTTTGCGACCACGACGACTCACGCAACGCTCTGTCTTGTGAACTGTAGTGATACCAACTTCGTCGAGATTCCAAATGTTGTACGGTTCAAAAGTAATTTTTGCGATCACTTTCTCATAAAGATCGAAAAAGGCAGACACATTTACTCGATTGAATGCAGTCGCACGTGCCAAACTAGTCGCTTCGGGTTTGCGCATTGACAATTTCGGATGACGCTTCATGAAACCATCAAACCAATCGGGTCCAGCCATTTGTTTCGTGAACCAACTCGATGGAACCTTTATCTTCAGTCGATTCGCAAACTGAAAGCCAATTGTCGTCCTTCGACAGCTGATAGACCAAAATAAATATCTGACGAATACAACATGTATTCTTCAAGTGCTTCTTCTTCGATTGAGAAAATCTAAAAAAAATCATTCAAAATTAATTCAATATAAAAAGCAATTAAAACGACTGCCGGAATACACACCGTTCGACCACCATGACTTTTAATAATGAAATTCGTTTGTGCCTGTGTTGTGTCAGCAGTTTCTGTTGCTGTCGATGTCGATGGTGTCGGGTGTGCTACTGAATCAGCAGTTTGTTTTGATGTTGTTTTTAATGTTGACTGTGCTTCGGTGTTTGTCGATGCTGTTGAAAACGATGTTGATGCACTCTCACTGACGATCGATGATTCATCAATTGATACATTTTCATTTGAATTGTTTGCTACATGCCGACGTAATGTTGTTTCTGGTATATTGAAATCTCGAGCAGCAGCGCGAACAGACATTCCAAGTGCTACCGCACTAAGAGCACGACGAAGATTTTCATTCTTTCGTTTTTCAGTTTTGCGCCGATATTTTCGAACCATTGTCGCCGATTTTCACCAAAAACTAAACACAAAATCACACGAAAACAAACGAAATGGGACAAAATAAACCAATTGCAATGACATATGTATGACGAAATATGCATCAAAACGTGAAAATATAGTGCGCCGCTTCGCCCCAACGACGAAAAAAATTTCAAAATTCGATATCCAAAAATTCTCAACAAGAAATAAAAAAATGCTTTATTTCACGCGAAAGTACTCGAAATCAACTGTAAAAAATACCTGTCTTAAAATGGGAAAAATAAAAATTTGGTTAACAAAGATGAAATTCTGTGAACATGCAAAATGAATTGCTGAGTGGTCAAAAACACGTTCGTCGCAGTGCAGCGTATGCGAGCTACTGAAACGTGAGAGTGACATTTGACGAAATGATCGTCATTTTAATGCACAACTTTTGAGTTATTCACTTGACAGTTTGCTACAGTCGTTTTCGGAATTTAGCTGGTGCGCCGCTTCGCCCCGTGCGCTACTTCACCCCGTCCTCCCCTACTTACCTCTGAGAATTAGTTGAACGACAAACGTATTTTTTTATTACTCTTAATTTTCTACGTTATTTTATTTTTTCATTATTATTTCTATTTTTGAGAAAAAACAAACAAAGAATAAACAAAATTATACATCTTCATTGAAACAAAAATGTATTTATTTTTCTGGAATAACTCACAGGGACACATCTGATATAACCGTATGTTTAATTTATTTTACGACCGACTGAATGTACGACTAGCTACTAGCTGCCAACAATTGAGAATA
>VBVR01004323.1:0-14700 GCA_011638315.1 Tetramorium parvispinum
AATTTATACATATATATATATATATATATATATATATATATCAAATGAAATTAAATCATTAAAGAGTTTTTCTCGACATAAACTATTTTAATGCGGCACTTTTCGTTCGATATTATGGGAAAGAGCTGAGCGATTGGAATAACGGGAACACCCCGTATGTGCGTGAGCGTCTGTGTGCTTAATTTAACGAATCAGAACTCGGCTGGGTTCAACTACCGTTCGAGCGGTCGGCGATCTCCGATGACGATATTGACGATGATCACGCGTACCCTCGTGAACACATTAAATAACTTCATCTGGCTTCTAACGACTCAGGGTGACTCAGTAACGTAGCAAGAGTGAGGAAAGCGCACGGACCACAAGAGAGGCCCGTCAACTGTTTCGCTTCTTCTTCTTCTTCACTTTTCCATCTTTCAGCAAAGAGAAAAAGAAAACAAAACGAGAGATATATCGGAAGCGACAGTTATTGAATTCGATTAGTAGCTTGCGGACTCTTGGGAATTTTATCATATTCTTTTCGGATTGATATTACTCAATACGTATCTTTCAACTCTTCAGGTTTCCATTATTCTTAAGTTTTCTTGGTGCTATAAGTAGGCAATTTGAAAACAAGTTTACGGGCCCCTGAAATCTTCTAAGAACTTCTACATGCTAAAATTCTATAATACAGAAATCTAGAGCTTTAACAATAGATACTTGTTTACATAATAAATGGTTACTTTATAATATACAGTTAGATAGTTACTTTATGATATATACACATATTATTTAAGCAAATAAGATTAATTAAATCATTCAGTTTGCAGGATCTTAATTTGTCATTAGCAGATACTAACGATATTGACGTTGTTGAAGTGCTGTTGACGTTCCTCAGAGCCAAGGCCGGAGTCGTTTGAATTGTCGTCTTGCGTCGTACCAGTCCTGGGCCCGTTCTCATCAGAACTTCTCGCTGTTACGCCACTGAGGGACGATAATGGAAGTCTGGTTTGTTTTGTTTGTTGCTGTTGCTGCTGTTGTTGTTGCTGCTGCTGCTGCTGCGGGGTTTGTTGCTGTTGCTGCTGATTGGTAACCGTCCTCCTGGTCGCGGAGTGGGCACGATTACCTGCGATACTTCTCGAGACGCACGATGCTGTCACCGTTGACGACGCACCGCCTGCATTGCTACCTGCAAATTAAATCTCGTTATTCCAGTATGTCCAGTCGTCTTTCACTAGTTTTTGAAGTATGACGAAGAGAATTTTAAATATCAGATATGCAGACAAGCACGTAGACACATAAGGATAAAGACATAATAAGTTCATGTAAAACCATAAAATCCTCGTAATTTTTTTTATTATTCTGATTATCATAAATCTTCAACAGCGGCTGTTAAAACCACAAATACTCGAATCATTAAAACCGTCAAAACCGCAAATCCTCAAAACCGTAAAAACTATAAATCCTTAAAGCCATCACATCAGTATCACAAATTCCAGTCATCTTTAAAATCTCATAAATCACGTTTTAAATAAAAACGTATTCATTTCTACCAATATTAGTTAATAAATTCCCCTTATACTCGCCCGAGATGCAAAATGCTGAAATTACAGAAGGTATACTACCGATCAGAGGAATCATCGCGGTCCCCAAACTATCGGTCTGCTCACCACCGATGAACCACCCCTGTCAAATTTATCGAGAAGCACCGTGCTCGACGCAGCATTGGCAAGACAAGAGCAAGCCTCGATTTACACATCGGGTACGAAAAGCTGGCGCGTCGTATGCATCGCCGAGGAACGAGAGAGCGAGAGATAAACCCGGGGGGAGAAAAAAAAAGAACCAGGGTGAAAGAGGGACAAAAAGGCAGAGAGGCGACACGGGGAGGGATACGGCGGAGGGAAAGGGGGTAGGGCAGAGCATGGTCAGACGGTCTATCTATAGACCACCTCCGACTACTGGGACGGGATAATTGCGTGGGGGTGAAGTTGCAATCGCGGACGCAACTGGTGGCGACGGGGTTCGATTCCTTTCCCCCTTCCGCCGGCTACCAGGGGTGGAGGCACGTAATCGACGCGTGCACACATGTGCATAAGAGATGCATCTGTGTGAACGTCGAGGAAAATCACGGAACGATGTCAACGACCCGGCCCGTTGGTTTCCAATCTCGTTTCTCCCGCTTTCTCTCCCTTTCCCCTTGTTCCTTTTCTGATGCCGCCACCGCTAACCGCCGTTATTGCCGATCATTATGTCACGTCAAATCGCAACAATTATCCCTTTTCCTCAATACAAATCGCCGATTGGAGAGTTTATTTAACCGGCCGGCGTAATTTTCCACCTCGCCCGGTTATTCCACTTCGCTCTTTCTCCTCGCGTTACCATCGAAATCTTTCTTACGTAAAAAGTATATCTTTCCCTTCCGCTTTTCACCTTTTTCTATCGCTCGAAGGGCTTCGGGGCTAGGCTGAACGAAGCTTTATCACCTATAAAGTTTCAATGAGCGTTTAAAGTCCTACCTACACTGAAAGAAAAATACAGTTACTTTTGGCTTCAAAACCATAATTTTATAATATTTCTAACACGAAATACGATTAACTTAACTACATCCATCATTATGTTAACCATAAATCCTTAGAAATATTTAGTAAAATTGTGATTGGTGGAGTCCAAAAGCAACGATATTTTTCTCTCAGTGTCGAGTAAACAAATGCAAATTATGTGTTTAGTTCAATTCCGTGAGTCTTTCAATCTACATTTAAAGTGTCGGAAAACCGATACCAGGCGCCTAACGTCGTTTGTCACAATCAACAGGTCCCTGCGATCCCGCAAGATCCCGTTCCAATCCGCCAAGTCGGTTGGATTCGATCTCTCAGCGTTCACCTCGCGCGAGCCCATCAATTTTATCAGGAGCCTGTAAACGCGTAGAAAACCTTGCGGGGACAAAAAAGAGAGCAGCTATGAGACATCTTAATTCTATATATCTCTATATTTCTAGTTCTAACCGGCAAGCGTCGGTTTTATTCAGACAGACGTTTACAAATTCCGAGCGCAGTCCTCGGGCTCGCCTGCATTTTTCTGCATCTGTTTCGAGAATCGCGTAGCCCTCTCCCCCTCCCTCCCCCTGCCCTCATTCGTCGCTTCGACTGTCTCGCAAATAACCGATAGCGACGCTCGCCACGATAGCTGCATAATCAAGCGGCAATGCCATAAAGATAATAATCGCGAAGGTCTCGTGGGTGGCGACGACGCACCGATGGTTTTTAATTACTCCGGCAATCTCGCCAGCCGATAAATAAACGCGGCGGAACGCCTCTCCTGTACACCTGCGCGAGCAGAGGTGAATGTATCTCTTTATCGCGCGCCACGGGACGCGCGAGTGTGCGGCGTGGAAGGGTACCCACCGCCACCAAGCGAATTAGGGCTCCCGCCGCCTATTTGCGTCTCTCTAGCCGCCGCGTCCTCGAGCCAGCCGACAGAGGCAGAAAGAAATAGGCGAAGGAGAGAACGAGAGAGAGACAGAATGTACCCTCGATAACAGGATCGATAAACATCGTTACTATTATACGGCAAACAGAGCGCGAGCGCGCTAACTACGGCGCCTCTCCTCTCGAGTCTCAAGGATATATCGTTACCAGGACGAGCGGACGGAAGGACGAGTGGAAACGGACGGACGGATCGATGCTCCCGATCGATCCGGCGCGGCGACCGGCCACCGATATCGCTCCCCGCCGATTCACTCGCGACTTCAGCATTCATTTTGTATGAATCTTCGATCGAGGGGCGGGGGAAGCGTAAACATGTAAAGGGCACCGTCGAAAAAAAATTCTGCAGCAAGAGCCTTGGTTCCGGTAGATAATGGAATTTTGTAAATAATATAGATGAGATTCCAGAATAGAACTCTCGAACTCTGTGATAAGTGGGGGACCGGATAGCACAGATACCACATTTCTAAAATTAGATACCGCACGAATATTTAAATTTTATAGCGATAAATGCAATAGACGATAGAATTTTATGATGAAACGGCGCCGGTTTTTCATGATAAATCATGTCAAAATTAGAATTTGATATTCAGAGATCTGGAAGATGCTAATTTTTTTTTTTCAAGCAAGTATGCTGAACTATATGGAGATTTTTAACTCAATGGAAAAATGTCGCAACGTCAGTTGCAATCCAGTTAAAATTAACTTGACTGTTATACGAGTCTGTATTTAGGTAAACTTCTCTCTTCAAGGACTACCTCAGCAAAATATCTCTCTTTTTTTTTTCCTCTCTCCCTTTCTCTCGCGCGCAAATACTTTGGGACCTTCTTGGATCTTCTGATGAACGATTCGTTGCGACAATGCAAGCTTGGTCTGTGTACACTTAATGGCATTCTCTGATAGCCTACTTAAGTAGTCGAGATAAGGAGCTGAAGAGTCTTCAGGAGCTCGGCACTGCTTGGTACCGGTACTGAAAGAAATGGAGCAAACAGTGATAGAGGCGCGGTATACTTATCAATGCCCTATAATTTCGACAAAATCTCAGAAGTAACAGAGCTTCGGAGCAGAAACGCATCCAATGTCTTACAGGGCACATTAACAATGCCTCGAGGAGACGTTAAGATTTAACAAAAAAAAAAAAAAAAAAAGATTAAATTAGCTCAAGAGACCTTAAAATGAGAATAAAACAAGGGAAAAAAGAGTCAAGTAAAATTCAGAACAAGAGGCTGTTCTTATATTAGTACAATAGCGTCTATAGCGAAGAAGAAAATAAAGAAGTAAAATATCAATTTTATTGATTACTGATTAGCTGATTAGAGGCGCGACGGTGGCTTATCGATAAGAACATCGTGTATCTATTCGAGTTTCGATAAAGGGACAATGATTTCAATGGCGGGCGCACGAATCTCGTGACGAAAAAGGGGCCAGACAAGATCTATGGACGATAACAAGAAATTACGGCTTATTGATGAATTCCGATCTACAAACGTTAGCATTCCTATCAATTAATATTCACGACACGGCGTGAATATCCGTGACTCCCGTAGTGACGATATCGTCGATTTTATCGCGATGTCAGTGACATGTATACATAAACTGTTGTGCTACATTGTTGGGAATCCACAATCAAGAAGAAAATATGTATGTATACTCGTTCTAAACAAGTTTCTTCTATCTCTCTACTAGAAACAAAAGTTTTTATCAGAAAAATAATAGCAATTTAAAATCACACAGTGTGATTTATATTAGAAAATCAGTTTTCAAATTTCCATTAACAGTGTCAATTAAATGTCATTTATCCTCTTTATAATTACACAATAATAAAAATAACGATAAAAGTAAAAACGATGAAAATAGAAATAATGATAAAAGATAAAAATAAAAATAAAAATAAACTTTACGCAACAGTTTTTTAAATTTCAAAAAATTATTCCTTAAAGTTGAACGAGAAACGGATGCCGATATCAAATTGTATTTCTCTTTCAAAGAGATAGACGAGAATATCTATCTTCGCCCTACGAAGATGGTAACATTAACCAACTGTATCAATGTAAATATTAATTTATCACGTTTCGTCGGCTCGTGTTGCTGGATAAGAAATCGTTGTCAACAAAATAAAATCACCGATGTGAATATGTAAAATGTTCCGATAAAAGAAGACTGCTCTGCTTCTGTTCTGAATTATTCTTAAATGAATGAAAATGAACAGCACACATAATTTCTTGAATAAAATCTCATTTCATTCAGACAGAAATGATATCCTTTTCGAACAGATATTTATATTTCGTATCTCGAAATTAATCAATTCAATCTTTCTCTTCGTAATAATCTTTAATGTAATTTTACTTTTAATAATAATCTTTATAATTTTTTATAATTTCACTTTTAATCATTACAATAATTATAATTCCACGGATTTTATTAACGTGATATGGATTTCGCTCTGGTCTCAAAAATCAGCATTTCCAATTCGCTAAGAGAAGAGTTGCATGTTGATAATTAACACAGTCTCGTAAACACTTTGCTCGAAATAAGCATCTCGAGAGCGTGTTGTCGATCGCGCGCTAACTACCGTCGTCTCGAAAAACCAGTTTTGTGTGGCTCGGCCTAATCAAAATTTATCAATCCGCCGCCAATTGAGTCAACTGTCTCGTGTGTGTTTGTTTTCTGCGTGTGTCAGCTCCGTTATTCAACGAATTATAGGCATTATTCAGCTGACATACACACCGGGGGACCGTTAACGAGCCGCGTATACACGCGTATTCATGTTTACACGCGATTTTAGCGATCATTCATGTAGCCGAAGACTCCGTTCGACGTGTCAATTTGGGATGTCGATCGTCAACATCGTCGGGCGTGTTTGGCAACACGTGTATGTGTTTACGATAACGCAATTAAAGTTAACGAACTTTTCAGACTGAGCTGATGTTCCTGAATCACCTCAGACATTTACATAATATCTGCCAGCAATCGAAACTTTGGAACTTTGGACTCGCGACATCCGTAAAGTTTGGGACTTTCCCCTACTAGTTGCAAAATTCGCAGATCCTCTTTTTCTTTTATCTCTGATAAATTTTTTTTCCCTTTGGGACGGTAAAATATTACATAATGTTATTAATATCCAAATACTCAAATTTTCACAAATTAGGTTGAGGAAAGAAACGATCGAGCGTCTGATTGCTCGATAAACTTAGTCTAATTAATCGTAAAAGAAATCTAAAAGTATGTACGTGACGTTACTCAACGATTGCATAAGATTGTTTTCCGTTTTTAACAAGATCTCGTCAGCTTACAAATCGTTTCGGCTAATTGAGGCTCATAGAGATACTATTAGTTATAAATAATTTATCGGTTTTTTTTTACTTAGCCTCTTATTTTCTCATTCAACTCACGCACCGATCGATCACGAATCCGACCGAGTGCAATCGCTGAAATCAATGACGTCATTCACGAGCACATTCGTAAACAATGACAGGAATAAGACCGCATTAATATTCACTTTGCAATGATATGTCTCGCTGTCTGGCAGTTGATGCACTTTCATTTTTCAATTCGCACATCGCATGTCGCGACGTTTTTCGATTCTTAATTTTTTATCTCTTCGAGTTTCCAATATATTTTCAAAATTCAAAACATTTTTAAAGAACGCTATTCAGACGGTTGTCTAACTTTCTAATTTCGAAAGTTATCTTTTTTAAAATTCTAATTTCAATCATTGAAGAAATCAAGTGAACAAGTTTATTAAATTTCTGTATTTTCTTCCTTTTTATCGATTCTTAATCGGGCGCCATTTTTGTCCGGCACCAATTTGCTTCTAACATCCGCATCAATCGTGTTTGCTGCAAATCAACGTCCACCCGCGCTTATTCCTTGTTCCTTGTATCTCATTCTCATATTTCATCGCGTCTCGACCCTTAGACGCGTATCGAAAACCGCGAAGGTTATCTGGAAGCGCGCGCGCGCGCAGCCATTTTCCCCGCTGGCCACTGCGATACTAGCGCACTGAGTACTTTCAACAATAATAATGCCGGCGGGAGATAGTACAGAAAAACATTCGTCATAAGTCCATTAACCCCAAAAAGAGCAAAAGAGAGATGCGCGCGCGTGCGCGCAAGCATTGTTTGATGCTTAAAGCTCACTTCAGACATCCTATAATTCGCAACTTGACACTTCACACGAAACAGATATTCGTTTACATCCTTTACATTTAAAGTTTCAATTTTTAAGTATGCCACGCATTTTAATATGTATGTCCCGAGAGATGAGTTAATGATTTTTATACTATTATGCTTCTATGTTATATTTCACGGTATATAATTTATTAATGGAGTAGTTATAAATAGAACTTTATTTTCATTTCTAATATAAATTACAGATTACAGTGAAAATTTGTAGGCACAAGCATGAAAGAGATATACTCGGCAGCTCTTCCACTTTCTTACAACACGTCTAAAATAAAAAGCTAGAAATGTTAATTTATTCCGCTCCTTTTCTGCGTTTTGTAATAAATAATTGCATGTCCGATCCTATCGCGAAGAGGAAAGAAATAAGGAAAGAAAATATCTATGTCTATGCCTTTCTTCGAGTCAATGGCCGCCACATCGAATTATGAAGTCAGAAAACCGTACTTCGCTTTACGCATGACGGCACATACTAGGACGAGATGAAAAACAATAAGAAAGCAAGCACGAAACGGACATAAATAAAATGCGGGAAGAATAGAAACGAGAAGATAAGAGAAGAACAAAAAATATCTCTGCAAAATTCTCAAGAAAAATGAAGCGTAGTAAGAAAGAAGGTGCGTCTCGTAAGATTGTAGCACAAAAAAAGTAAGCAAAAAAATATAAGCGAATCGGCGATCACAAATTGATAATTCGTTTCTGGTTCGCATCTAATAATTTTAGAAACCGGCTTGAAACTTTCAAATTGTGAAAGCCATGAAAAGTTTTTTGCACTGGAAAACTACAAAGTTAAAATGATTTTAATGTATAAATAAATCGTCAATTTTATTAATATTTTAATTTTTTCACGTCTAATGAGACATGTATGTTGCAGTTGAAATTATCAAAAATTAAAGACTACCATCCAAAAATTCTTAACGGTGATTGCCTCGCACACTGCTAACGTGGTTTCGCCATTGCGGAGCAAAGGCTGTAAAGCAATGCAGCCTTCACAAAGTATGGTGAAAAGAAAATGGAGGATGAACGCGATCTCTACAGGAGTCTACGACCTCTCGAGATGAGAGAAGAACAAATTCGCACGTAAATGACTTGCAGGAAGAAAAAAAAATATTTATCGCTGCCTAATCATCTTTAATAACGCGCCGTAAATATCGATATGAACATCGGACGAATATTTCGTTCTGCATGTGTAAACGTACAGATGCAAGCGGATAAAGTAACATTGTTGCAGCGCGATTGCCGATTCGTTTTGGTCGTTTTTGGTCGTACCTGCTTGATAGCTCGAAGATGCTTTCACAATTCGAAATCGTTGAAGTAATAAGATTTTCTGTGAAATTACGATGTTAGAATGATCGTAAACTAAATCATCAAATTTATAAATTTTAATCCTTTCACGTTTAATAGAATATATAGACTGCTTGATAATTACTGTGCTACTTTTTGCAGGCAGAGAGAAAGCGGTTAAACTAAATAGAAAAATCCTCTATAGTTGTGAGTTTCACAATAATTAATGAGAAATTAATTAATAAAGTTCTGCGAATAGAAATATAATGGTGCTTACTTAATATTTGAATGTACGGTATAAATTACATAAAAAATTATTAAACCGTTTAGTTCTTATGAGTATCTAGGTTATATCATATTTGATTTTCATAAATTAATTATATCATATTTGATTTGATTCATAAATTAATTTACTTTGCGACCTCAATAATGCAATTCAATATAAATTTTCATTACAATTTGAAGATTGTTGAATTCATTTTTATTTTCCAATATCATTTTCATATTTGGCGATCTTGATAATTTTTAAAAATTAAATAATAATTATTTTATATATTAATTTAATTATAATATAAAATTATTAGATGTTTTTCTTTTCAAAAAAGTCAGATTAAAAATTTTCATATCTTTATCTTCATTTTAGATCAACGAATCTTAAACATCGTCCTTAAGGAATTAAATAATTCCATGAAAATAAGATTCTACAATTCTTATTAAATTAAACCAACATCCGCGTCAGAAATCTAGCAACGAAGATATTAAAGCGAAAAAAAACACGAGGAAACCGAATGAATTTTTTTGTGGATAAACCGGTTTAGTTCGTTAAAAGTCATATTTAAAAGATCTAGGCCCAGGCTTTACCTAATAAACCGCTATGTTAAGAATTACACCAAGCCTAAACACAGGGGAAAGGCAAAAAGATCGAAGGGAGGAGAGAGGAAGGGAGAAGGGTGCATTCGATCAACGAGAAATTGACATTTTCATCGGAACGACGTATAATTAAATCCAGAATTTCTAAAGACGAGAGAAACCGGAAAGATAGGACACCGTGAAAACGTGGACATTCCCCGAAAAAAAAAAAAAAACACATCTCATGGCTGTAACATCTCGAATTACCATGACGATAAAGATCCGCCGTGCTGCCCGTACACCTCAACTGTAAGAGCATGCCTAGGTGATCGTTGACATGGTCCAAGGTCCCGCAGCTGCCCCTCCTTAATTCCTGGCGCCTCTTCTCGAGATCGGGTGCCATCAGGCTCCCAGAGTGTCTTTACGCGGTCACGTTGTCTGACGAAAACAAGTCGCTCACGAATCACTGACTGACCTCAACGTCGAACTGAAACTCGTGTTTATACGAGATCGCTGCCGGAGGCCTCGAGTCGCCGTTAAGGGACACTTTTCCCAGTGGCGCAGCCAATAAATCGTTCAATCTGTTCACTCGAGACCCTCACAAATTGTACCGTTCCTAAAACTGTCCGTCCCTTCTCACTCCTTGTCACGCACACAAATCGTCCGACACGACCGCGTGTCGCTTACCGATTTGGAGCAACCGATGATAAAGCACAGGATGATGATGTGAAATGTTATATCAACAACTCGACCTCCTGTTGAATCATCAGGCCTTAAGGGCCCTCAATCAGTTTCGACATGTGCGATCGACTTCATGGCGACATCGACGAATGCCTACGAGGACGCGTCGCGTCTCGCGTCACGCGTCACGACATCGCTCGTGCGACGTAAGCGCGAGAGAAGAGGCAGAGGCTGAGGAGAGAGAGAGAGAGAGAGAGAGAGGGAGAGGGAGAGAGAGAACACGGAAGAGCCGAGGAGAGCGAATGAATCACACAAAGGGAAAAGGCGCGACGCGCATCGCGCGCGGACTGACGCCACGCCGCTCGCCCGAGATCGGCGCGACCTGGGCGCGCGAGTAAATAAGCCCCCACCACCCCCGCCACGCGCCGTCGTCGGCGTCGTCGTCGGCGGCGCAGCGATGGCGCGCCGGCGAAGGTGACCAATCAACGGGCGCTAATTACTCCGGGCTATCGGCGGCGTGGCGCTCGCACTCGATTCTGCACCGGTACCTGCCCGCCGTCGCCCTTCCCCTTCCCTCGCCCCCGAGACGTTGCCTTGCAGGAAGGACGAAATAGGTCCAATTTTAATAAGGTACAACAAACCGCGCAAACGATTCTAACGACTACGATCGCACGATAACGATTGGCTCCAGAAATTTTTCCGTAATTGTCAGTTGGCGTTTGCTCGAAACGTAATAAATACTGAGGATTATCGTGAGTGCGATCCCCGCGCGGTGTAATTTTAACATTGTAAATAGTTACGTAAAAAAAAAAAAAAAGAAAAAAGTTACGTAAAGTCGCGGCGTGAACCAAATCCAGAGGATCTGTCGCCGGGGGAGAAGAGCCGACACAAAGCCGACTTCGCCGAGGAGACAGATGCGCCGAAATACAATTGCGCAACTCGGTAGCGTTTGTGTTCGCAGTTAAATGGCGCACGCGTGTGCCTTCAAAGGATGATTGGACACGAAATGCGGCGCTATGTAGAAGGCTATGTCCTTCGCGGCGACAAGCGCGCGGATATACATAAACCGCCAATTTTTCATCCGAATCTTCCGCGGGCCGTGAGAGAATTTCATTCCGTCACGGCGCACGGCGATTAGATAATCCGCGACGAACGTGATCGATTAACACGCGCGCGCACGCTCGCGTGTCCAAACGCGTCACGATCGTGTAGCGTCGATCGTGTGACGTCAAAGGTCGATTATAAGTTTACAATCCGCGGATCGTTTTATAACTCGCGCAGCGACTTAATGCGAGATTCATCGCGATAGCGCGGTTATCAATCTGTTGAATAATCTATTATAATTGCTATTTATACATGAAACCATAATTCTGCAGTTTCAGCGATCCCGCAGATCTCTTTTTTTCCCCTCCGCCTTTCCCGCCCTTCGCGAATAGACGAAGAAAGATCGCGCGGTGGGAGAGATAATATCGGAAATGAAGAGAGAGAGAGAGAGGATATTCCCGTAAAACGCAGGTGCACACTTGGAAAAGTTCCATTTTTCCCTTACCCTGCTGGATAACTCGAGCGATTCGAAAGTTGAGCGTACGAAGTTTGAAGATTTTCTCTTCGATGCAACGAAAAAAAAGTTGACGCGAAGTAGCCAAACGCAAAACGGACACTCTGTATGTATAATTCAGCGGGATGGTTACACAATAAAATAATGATTCCGGTAAATCGACGTCTCGGAGTTATTGCATAACGATGGAAAAATTGCGTATGGTGTACCGCGGTTACGACCCTCCTCCGCGGAATTGTTGCGCGACACATCATTAGAGAGGAAAACCCATAGAGATCGGTGGGAACAGGAAGAAAGGGGGGAGAGGGGGATCTCCCACGCACAATTCACGTTTTGCCGATCTCAATTTGGTCCCGAATCGTAAATTCACACGTTCTATATATATATATATATATATATATATATATATATTATTATATATGTACCGATATAACGACCCCATTTAAATGACGGTTTTTCTCCGGCGATTTTTATTTTTACTTCAATAATGATCGTTTCGCCGACTCTCTCACGATCGGAATTCGCTCGTCACGACAGACCGCGACGAATACCCGCGATCTGCGCAGCGCGGTGGCTCGCACGGACACTGACGAGCCATGCCAAGCGTGTAGTATGTTTATTATTGTTTATCGTTATTGTTATCTCGCTCGTCACGGAAATCCGAGACACCGATCCGGAAAGCGCGGAAAAATGCTACGATTGAGAATTTACTCGTCGTGGTTGTCATTGACATACTTGGCTAGCGTGTCTATGGGGTGCCTAAAAAAATTCGCTCTTCCTATCCCCCTTCGATAGGCTCGAATTTCGCACATGTGTATCTGTCAGTCTATCATCTATCATTCTATCATTAGCTTTAATTTTAGCTCCGTCAATTATTTGTCTCTTTCCAAACAAGGATGGAAATATCATAATATGAAATAAGCATTAGCTATAACGAGAGAAAGAAAAGAAGAGACCAATTTGCATAAAAAAATAGCTATTAATTAGAAATCTTCTTTTGTGTATTTATGTTGGATATATAGCCTGTTTTTGTCCTGCCAATGTTAATTATTAGTCATATATCATTTGATATTCTCATTGAATTAGAATGACACACGTATACATATATGTTAAACTGCTAGCGTCAATAAAAAACATTTAATCTAAGCGGTGCGGGATTATGTCAAGTCAGTTACTCAAATTATTAATACGATTTAGTACAACCAAAACGCAAATTGGAAAAAATAAATAAATTAAAACGCGATTTAATGTAATAGATTACAATCAATCGATCCACTAAAAATTTAAATTATATGTATATACATGTATAAAATTATATATAATATATATATTTTTTATACATATATTATTTAATACATATATATAATATATATATATTTTTTATTTATCGATTTATATTTCTAACACTGTCTGTGTATATTTTTACAAATTATGTAATTGTGACTGATAAGACTTGGTAAAGTCGCAAAACGTATTTATACACTTTATTTGTATCTACAGATAAATTTCGTTTATTAATACCTAAAAAATTAAATGGCTTGTTAATGGCCCAACACCTCATATCGATTTATATTACACATACACGCATACGTGCGCGCATATAGGTGCACGTCAAGCTGCTAAATTCCATCATACCTGAGACACGGACGCGAATGTCAAGCCATATTTGAATACACTACATATGCAAATATATACATCTATTATTCCGATGTAGCAAGATGAACCTTACAGATATAAATGTTTCATTCAACTGCCTTATAATATCTTCCAAAGTATGAATAATTCGAGTTTATCCCTCCCCCGCGTCTTTCCCTACGAGATCCGCGTCATTCCGTTCGCTCTCTCGCACGGCAAGAGGCAGCGCGAATGCAATAAAGTCCAATGTGCGCAAAACAATCGCGCTCAACGACATGTTGCTCGTTCTTCTCCTCTTCCTGCCGTCTCTCCCGCTCTTTCCACGCGCCTGCCGTTCAATTATATTCGCTACACATATACACGTATGCGCGCCCACGAAGGAGAGGGACTCCTACATGCTCCGCTGATAGCGCGGTAAACGTCTGTAAGCTCGCCAGTCCCATTAGTCACGCTAGACGATTACCGATCGCTTCGACGATGTGCGATGGGTCACATGGAAAACCTGTGACGAGTTTTTGCGAAAAATCGATCGGTCAAGCGTGTTTTCCCAGATGTTTCGTTCGCACGTCATGCGTCGCGGACGACTTATGTAAAGTTTAATTAATTGAGAGAGGGATAGATGCATTTTTACCACGCCGCGGAAGATTGTCGGGCAACAATGTTTTGTATACTCGATCAATAATCATCGTGAGGATATCGTAAAACAAAGTTTTCAAGCGCCAGTAGGAAATTGACGAGGAAAAAATGTCTTTTTTTTCCTTAATCGTTAATAAATAATCGCGCACATTGTTCCGGAATTGGATTTAACAAACGTCAAATGCGACGGTATCGATGACTTCGGAATGCGATCGGAACAACGTCGGCGTCATGGTGTCCGAGCTTCATGTGCACGAGCGATGGCGATTCTAGCACGGCTCGTTGAACGTGAATCTCGTCTACCACTGGACGATGACCCGTCTTGCTTATTTATCGTCGCGCTTTTACGGCTTAATTGTTATTCGGTGCTTGCACTACGAGACGTTCGTCATGCACACGCGCACACACACACACACAC
>VBVR01004324.1:0-14730 GCA_011638315.1 Tetramorium parvispinum
TGTGTATAAGAGACAGGGCTTTACACGCGCGGGCGGGCCGAAACTCGCACTTTAATATTCGATTTCGACGCTGTCTATATTGAAGCTGTCGATTAATAATACATTAGTAATTACTTCGATATTATTCATATTTCTCGGGCGTATTATATTGTCACGATTGTACCGCCAATGATTTGTATTACGTTGCACAGGCAGCCATTAGTACATGTCAATATTTATTAAGCCGCTCAGGGGATTATAAATGCCCCTGTAATAATGAAGTTTACGCGGATAATAAATTGCGATGACGAAAAAACAATGAGAAAATTCGTGCCCTTCCTCGCGCTCGTGGAGTACCATAAATTGAATCAATTTTTTCCCTCTCTTTTTTCGTCCTTCTCTTTCTCTCTGTCTCTATACCTCTTTGATAAACACGGTAATAATCTTATAACGTTCGAACGAGCGAGGACGAGCTGAAAGAGAGAAATGTACGCGCGGCCGCGCGAGAAAGAAACGCTCTCGAGTCATTTTCATGCTACTCGCATGAATATCGATCCGTTCAAGTTTCAGCGCACTTACGAATACTGCTTTACTGTTTCAGACTTCGGTATAACGACAGGTCGGCAGGAGGGGCAGTACCCGTGTGCCTTTGTTTTCAACAGCAACGAGACCCGGAACGGTACGTTCGCGTCGCCAAATTACCCCGGCCTGTACCCTCGTAACACGGAATGCTACTACTTCTTCTATGGTCAATCTAACGAGCGGGTTCACCTTCATTTCCACTTCTTCGACGTCGAGGGAGTATTGCCGTAAGTTCCATGAACAAGCTAACCCTTTTTCCCTGCTTTTTCGAGAGGTCTCGAAAATGCGACATAAGCGTAGTCTGGCCAAATTTAAATAACGGCGTCGGAAATTGCGAGTATTTTCGTTGGCAATCAACGTCACTGGCGAAGCGTATAGAAATATAATAATGAGAAATGGAAATTAATTAACGTAAATAATAATGCGATATTTGTATGGGAAAAGAAGATAAAAAGAGATAATGGCAATTGTAAATGCAATGCCCAAAATATTACGGTAATGTCTAGTGAAATGTTCACACTTCAGATATCCTCGATATTGCTTCGCTAATTAACTAAATTGGTTGCCCAAGGCTCTCTTAATATTCTCGAAAAACCAGGCAATGCATGTAGGGGAGAATTGCCGAAGGCGTACCGGTCTCTCAAATCGTTAGTATTTTCTAGCTTTATATAATATAAGCAACATTTATTAACCAAAATATGAAGTAAATGAGATATGAGTAATATAGACGAAAAATTAACATATTATATCTTATTTTGCATGCTATCAGCATTTAAAAAGTCAGGTACAGCTGATGTAAATTTTTGATTACTTTATATAGCTGATAATAATGTAATCACGCTATTTTTCACTGAATTTTTATATTTTTCTGAAAGAAGGTTTATTTTAAAATATCTTATATTCATAGTATATACATATTTACAATTATTGTAAAAATTACAATAATATTTTTATAAAATCTATCTTGTTTCCTAAATCGTACCACTATAATAATATATCAATATAAAACTGAAAATTTGTAATAATAAAATTAACAAGTAACCCTTTGTGTGACTCGTCGATTTTAATGAAACTCAGTATATTTGTAGATTAGCTAAAAATAATAGACACATATTTTTTTATATCGGCAATGATGCAACTTTAAGGATGAAAACTACCCTATATTATTTATAAGTATGATTAATTGATTCATTGGATTCAAGCTCACGGTATCGAAACTATTTCTGAGTTTTAAAAATAATAAACGAATTTTCGTCGCTGAAAGCAAATTATAACAATCTTATCTCGCTCTTTACCGAATCCAGGAATAACCGACGAGGAAATGGCAAGAGTCTATTCTAATTTCGTTTTTTGTTTTATTATTTTTTTATTGATTTTTTATTTCTTTACTTATGAGTATAAGGGGTAGTTTTTACCTTTAAAGTTGCACCATTGCCGATATAAAAAAATATGTGTCTATTATTTTTGGCTAATCTACAAAATCTACAAAACTAAGTTTCATAAAAATCAACGAGTCACACAAAGAAAGGGTTACTTGTAAGTAATATAAATAAAAATATGTATATTAATTGCAAAAATAAATTCCAGCAAGTTTCATTTCATTGTCCTAACCTTTTCCGTCGCTAATTATTAATTAATTTTTATTATTATTTATTAATTTTTATATGCAATATAAATCATTTAACTATATCGGGGAAACTTGTTTGTCCCTCTATACGGGTTGTATCCGTCTTTAAACAAATTTAGAATCTTTGCGCGAAAACGAACCGATAGCGGCTCAATTGCGGATCCTTGCGGGAGTTGAGACGGCTCGTTATCAAACTGCATCCAAGTTCTCAGCTACTTATTGAAACACGAAGGAAGCCCTGATGAACCTTCGGCGATACCAATACTCGAGAAACGGAGGCAATTACGCGTCAGCCATGCCGCATACTGTTATTAACGAGCAGTATTACCCATTATCATGTAACAAGAAATATAACGCTGCAACTTTTAGGAAATAATATAACGATGTGACGCAAATCCCGCGCGCGCGTTGAAAGTCGAAGTGTGGTAGACGGAGAAAGGTAGAGCGAAATAACCCGGTATATATACGCGCGCGAAAGGTAAAGAGAAACAGCGCTGAAGAGGAGAAGGGTTGCTGGTCGAGAAAGGACCGACGACGTGACGCGGCGAGAGGGAAACGGCGGGAGGATCGGTGTGTTGGGGTCATACGATAGCGGCTCCTAATTGGGTCGTATTAAATCGCAGGACCATCAATATTCCGGCGGCAGCGTAACGCTACGTTCATTACCGGAAGCCGCTAATTAATCATGTTTCGCCAATTTCTGTCGAATTTTATAACAACGAGGCGCACGCTCGTTTGTCGCACACGGCGCCACAGCCGGGCGGCCGGGCGGCCGGGCGCCGCAACGTGCAGCGTGCACGACGAGAAAGAACACGGGGGTGAAATTCCGGGGATGTTGTCGCTCTCCGGTCGGTCGGTGACGCGACTCGCTTTATAAATTGGTAATTCGATGTCGACCAACGTCAGCCGTGCCCTATTTATCGCGGTCGCATCAGCCGCCGCGCCCGTCGCTCGCGTGGGAAGATTTGCCCCCCGGCGCTACTTCGGAAAACGGTAATCGTAAATATCACCGACCCTTCCTCTTCCTCCCTCCGTCCCCCGTTCTCCCCCGCGCCACCAACGGAACGAGAGTTCGATTGGACCAAGTGCGCCTTCGGTGCTTTACTCCGTAGATGCATTTCACCGGCGTTTCGACGCGGCACACAGCCTGGCGCGATGCGAGGCAAGACGCGGCGAAGAGCCGCGGAAAAAGACGCATACTAGTCGGCCGTAAATCTGGCCACCGGTAAACAGTTCTCCGAGACGCCTTTGGTTACGCTCGCGTTCGAGAGAATGCTCCGGGAAATGATGATCTATCACTCGAATTACCACTTATGTCATCGGACCAACTAGCAGGCTCTCTCTCTCTCTCTCTCTTTCTTATTCTCGTGTGCGCTCGCGCGCTGTTCCGCAATATATGTTTTCCACACTCTGAGATAATAGCCCCATCGCTCATGCATCAATATTTCTTTTCACGACGATATATTGTTTGTCTCGGCGCGGATGTGTCGCCGCGCAACAACCGGATGGCCGCGTAAATCTTACTTATCGCCTCTATTTATCTGCCAGGCAACACTACTCCGGTCGCCCTTAATTATACTCAATGAGATGGTAATAGAATATTATTATGCTACTCAATATGCATCTTGTATGATGAAAGATATAATAATGATAGCTTTCCGTTCTCCTTACGCGCAACACGACGTCTTATTAAGATATTAATGAGCATATTAATATTGTTCAAGTAGAAGTTAGATTATTCTCACTAACAGGTAAAAGATTAAATCTTGCCAATATCTCTCGTATAATTGTCATACTTAAGTAACACTTGCATTAGAATAATGCGAATAATGAGTTGAAATTGAATTATTTATGGAAATACTGTCAGCGAGAAAGAATTATAAACGCAATTTATTTCTGTGGGGTAGTCGACGAAGACTGTTAAGAAGAGTCATTCGAATTTTATCGATATTCTATCCAGAGGAAGATATTACTTTTTGCTGCTCCATTTTTCATCGGGCGCATATATATGTATATACACACACATACATATATATATATATATATATATGTATGTATTGCATATGTCACAAGACGTATCTTGAAGAAAGAACGTAGACTTTCGTAGAGGCTGAATAGCTTATCGAATGCCAGTTCAAATGCTTAATAATCCATAATCTTGGTGTTTTTGTATCTTCAAACATATACAGTTTGGTACGTATATTCTATTCGAAAATTTTGATTTTTACATGAATATAAAACTAAATCTCGGAAACTAAATCTCGCTGACAAGTAAGAGATAATGAATATGATAGATATAGATTACTTCCTTAATGAAATGCACGTCCGGCAAAGTTTCCAAACTATCAAAGCTTGCAGAAGAAGTTAAGTAAGTCATTTAATTACCCAAATCTTAATTCCATTGAGAATTGATATATTTATTGTGCTTGATATCTTAATACAAAGAGAATAGAAAGTAGAGAGAGAGAGAGAGAGAAGGACAGTTTGTCTACATTTTCCCATAATGTCTGATTAATTATTTAAAAAAATGCAATTTATATAACTTGATATATAAAGTTGCAAAAAGCACAAAAAAATTTTTGTCGAAATGTGATACAAATGTATTATATTTTATGATATTATGTTTCATTATGATACTAAATACTGCAATATAATATGTAATATAATAATAATATTACAATTTTATAATTGAAAATTTCAAGAAATTATGAAATTAAAAATAATTATAAAGATATATATAAACGGTATAAAATACATGTGATTAAATTCATAATTACAAACAATATGTGTGCTATAAAATTTGCTATTTATTTGGTTCGATAAACATATAATATAAATGTTAACGATAAAGCGACGGTTAATTTTAATTTGTTTAAACTGTAAATGATATCTCTTTAATTGAATACAATATCTACGCTTTTCTCTTTTATCTTTATCATTGAGATTATCTCTTATGATTAACGTTAACAGCGGCCAAAATTTACATTTACTGTTACAAATTACATAAACGTTACATTACACTTACACAGTTACGCAATATACATATTAATTATAATATTGCGTGTCGTCGAATTTTTGCGGATGATTAATGAAATAAATGCTTTTCTCGTCTACGGAATAAAAATTCGTTATTGCGGAACTTTGCAGATGCGAAGCTGTGTCAGCCAGCGATTACGTTGAATTCTCCAACTACATGATCAGAGACAGAAAGTATCCAAGGCACTGTGGTCAGCTAAAAGAATTCGACGTTTACAGCGATAGGAAGTTCTTCCGCGTTACGTTCAAGAGTAACGATCGTCTCGATGCCACGGGCTTTAATGCCAGTTACGTGTTTCTGGACGAGGAAGAAAATTACACGATGAAGATACCTGCGAGCAACGGATCGGCACGGCATGGTGAGGCTTTCGCGAAATTAGTTAATTAATTATATCACAGCGCTGCTTTACTGTTCCCTACGTAGGTAGCTTCTGATTTTTTTAAACCAGTTGTAACACCATCAACTCAGGAGACTGATAAGGTACAACAAGGAAAGGCGCCGTATCAGGAAAATTCTCCTCGTGCACGCACAATTTTCTCTCGCTATGCCATTATATTATTCACATTTAGCATGTATATATGTGTGTTTGTGTTTACTGTTTATCATTTATCACTCAATAATACGGTCGTGGAAAATGCGATACACATCGTTAAAAAATTGCGATACGCACCAATTTCAATTAAAATGTTAAATTTATTTCCATATAAGTTCATATCTGTGCGAATTTTTAAAAAAGTCCAAGTTCATACATTTTGCTCGCTTTCGATGATACAATTATTTACGATGGATATTGGAAATGGAAACATGTGAGCCGTGTGTAGAGTTACATAACTGCAACAGATACATCATACGTGAAGTGCTTGTTATACTTTTGCATATTTACAAAAGAAATTGCAGTTTCACATCCACGTTCCATTATTACGTAAATATTCTTATTCATTTTAATTCTGAAGTAAACGTATCAAGCAAAAAAGATAGCTGAAATAGCAGATGAATAGAAATTTTTTCTAAAAGATAGACATAAAATCTCGAGAGAAAGAAATCTCTTCTCTTTCAAAGCTACCGAGAGAAAGAAATCTTAAAAGAGAACAGAGTTGTCTGCAATATTACAGTTAAAAGTACAACATATTTGAATTTAACTGAATTCTGGACTTAATATAATTTTTGAAACGCGACGGATTCTGCATAAAATTAATATGGTCTCTTGGAAAGCTCAACCGAACGGAGTCTCGTTTCTCTTAAATTAACAGTACCGACTTGTACGTTTCGTAGGCAACTACGAACCACATTATGGTCATTATGTTCCGGGTATTTAAATATCTTGTTGGCAATTTCTGTGACAGTCCTTTCTCTTGATTTTTCCTTCTTGTCGTTCATGTCGTAAAAAAAAACACGAGCGGATATTCTGGAAAATAATTGAGTCTTTTGTAACATAAAGGAAAGCCCGACAAGAGAGGCCGGTAAAAACCCCGTAGAAGGGATCTATTCTAGAATTGTACCGGAGATCCGTTCATTCGCATTCTCGTTCTCTCGAGGAGGCGAAAAGTCACGCGCGCGGCAACGTAAATGGATAGAAGCGGCCTGGAAAAGGTAGCGCAGGCAGAATGAATTAAGGCGGTGTACTTTAGCCCGTTCCGTCAAATCGAATTGCGCGGAGAGAAGCCCGTTATTCACTCGTTTCGCGCTGGCAAACGGGGTCGAATACCTCGGATTCGTGAAACTTTTGTTACAACTTGGAGCATTGTTGCGCGCCCAATGGTCGGAGTAGCCCCGGTGCCGCTGGGCTTAATAGCTCGAAATACATCTTCGAGCGTTCGGTCGCCGTTTAAATGCCGTTTCTCGAGTTCTCGGTAACAATTGCAGAAACGGAAAAATGTGCAAACTCCACGGGATTGCACGTTCGAAACGTATGAGACGTGTGATACATGCCGTCTCCTTCTCCACTGATCCGATCAATCGCGTGTTATTAATCGATTCCGCTAATAATTCTCTTTGAAACTCTCTGTGTTATATGTCCCGATGGCATCGTCCTTCCAAAAGAAGAGTTTTACATCGTGATCCTGATCGAATCCGTAAAAGAATTTTAAGTCATTTTAATAATACATACGTGACATACTCGGCTTGCCTTTTCTCTGAAACCATTGTGCTCTACGAGTACTATTTATTATTATGCAAAATTAAATTTCGCATATTACGCGATGTTTGAAAAATTGATTCGATGAAATCAATCAATATGAATTATTTTCGTCACAGCGATTCCGGTCAACTAAAATTACCCGCCATTGTTGCGAAACAAATTGCGAATAGAACTCGGCCGGATGTGACGCGTATTTATAGGCAATCAACGATAATGTCGCACCCCCACTTTCGCCATCCGCAAGGCGCGAGATGTAGTGTAGCGGCGGTTTCAATATTCTAGATTGTATCGTTGACTTTGCAATATTTGTCCTGCAGGAACCAGCGTGAGATTGCATAATGAACAAACCGGCGTAACAGGATTCGCTATCAGTTCGTGAACGGTCGTTATCGTTGAATTTAATAAATACGAAAGTCGAATGGGAGAGCGAACAATGAGAAAAGTCGGGACGCACATTTCCCGGAAGAAAAGAAGAAGAAGAAATTATTTAACGTTGTTTTACACGTGACAGTTGAGCTGCAGAATCTTTTTCATTTGTAAAGATTACCGGGAAAAAATTTGCGCATTTCACCATATCGGTCGTAAAGATCGTCGTAACGTGTACAATTGTTGCAAAAATGTTACGGCCCTTTTATTACGTCACGACGGCTCTCCCGCTGCATTTTTTTTCCGCTCCGCATATGCGCGGCAATAAAAAAATCCACGAGAAGTAAACACGAACAAAACGTGCGATATGTATATTACTATTTATGCCATCGTTAATATGAGTTATCACGCCCGTTGTTCCATATGCAGGTCAGAACGCAGATCGATAGCACCGCGCGAGTCACTCCGCGGGATCAACTGCGAGAGAAGAAAAAAAAAAAACACGAAAGAGTTGATCCGAAAGCTGTAATACATCATCGGGTACAGATTAAGTCAAAGTTAAAGTAACCGTGAAACCGTTTTCTTTTTTCATTAAAGGTACCGCGCCTTCGCCCCTGCAGTTATTACTGCTACTGTTGCTGCTCACAAACTGTCTCTTCGTCGGCGGCAGAAGGTCGCATTAAGGAAAGGCAATCACGGCGACCACGCGGACGAGTCCTGGCTCAATTTACAACGAAGCGCAACTTTAAGATCGCGAGCCATCCAGAATCACCAATAGCTCAGCTCAGCCCCCTGAAGAAAGTGACGACCTCGTTGACAAATTCGTCGGGAGGGAGTGTGTTACTGAAGTCTATTATCCGACCGGGACACGAAGTCTTAAATTTGTCCACGCATCCCCTTTCTCGTTCTATCCCATTCGTCCGCGTCACGTCGACTATTTCGAGGAGAAAGCATCGGCGGTAAAATACTTTTACGTCTAAACAGCGCGCAAGAGAAACGACCGTGCGGACGATGTCATTCGTCGGGTACTCGGGAGCATTCCCGTTACCGTAAACAGGAGAAGTGGGATTAATTGGCTGCGTGTCTAAATTGGCGATAGTAGCCTACGTGGGTAAGTTACCGTCGACAATTAACTCCTTCGAGCAGAATTCTTACTCTTCGGTGAAGTATAAGTAAATTTTGTTTCGCGTGCGATGGTCGCGCAAAAAAGAAAAAAAACCATTACGACTCATTGCCGCTGTTTCGATTTAAGCAAATGCATCTTAAGTGCACGCGATCTCCGTTTGTCGTTATACAACTTTAATCACGATGTGAAAGTTGAATGAAGTCCGCAGCTGCGAAGCAGCTTTAATACTCAATGTTTCTTTCAATACTGAGAGAGAATAGCATAAAGTTAAGCGCGTGCTCTTTTAAGGCAGTGTCCTGGCCGAACGTACGTACGGAAACGAGCACGAATGAACGACTCGCGACGCCGTTTGCACTTATCGAAGCGGATTGTTCGTGCGTGCTTGTCGGCGTTCGTTCACCTTGATCCGACTTTAAGAAAATTCACTTGTCATACGAATATTTAAAGCTAAGTTTATACTCTCTCTCGTTCAGTGAGTAATGTTTTTCTCCTCTCGCGGGGAACGAATTTCTTGAGTCATCGTAATTGTCTGTCCGTATATCGCTCGAAAGTCATACATACTGTAGGAAAAATTCGCCTTCATAAATACGGTACGGACGGACTTTTACTTGTACATCCTCTATGCGACTGTGATGTTCCCGTTCTTTCTTAGTTTATTAGAGACGAAAGCAAGTCTGATCATTCGCAATAGCGAACATTCGTAATCGATAATTAGGTCCTGGAGATACTGTTAATCGCCGATCAATCGCGTCGTAAGACCTTAGAAAGCGTATAGTTAAGTATTTATCGTGGAAAATTTCCGTTTTCACGTGAAAGCGTTAAACTTACAGGGAAATCGCGTAATAATCCGAAATTTCAGAAAATTTTGAATCCAGTGAGAATACGTAATCGACACGTATAATGGAATATATGAGAGCGACGAACGATTGCAATTTTTAAAAATGCGCATTCGGTTGAGCGATTTCGGCGATGAATGTTTCAATAATGAGCAATACGTGATCGACCGAATTTACGGGCTAGTGATGATTAAAGAGGGATATTTTGGAAACATTTTTTGAGCTTGTGGACAGCATCAATATTACACAATTCGATATCGCGAGTACATTGGTAACCACCAACTCTTTCCAATTCGTATTTCATCCGTATTACGCAAAAAATCGATCGCATTCAAACTAATCACATTAGTCAAACTAATTTTCTCATTAAATCAAATCGATACAACTGTATGAGCAATAGTTGAATATAGCAAAATGTATATTTTAGTCGAATTTTCTGTCAGAATTATTAATTATTCATAATTGCATAATATTAATTAATTATTATTAATATTTAACACTAATTAAGTTTTATTGCTTTAAAATAGAATATTTTACGGTATGTAACTTTTTTAAGTATATGTGGAATATTCGTATATATGGAATGTTCGTATTATCGACTTTCTCGTTAAAGCAGGGCTTTTAACTAATTCTTTGATAAATTAGGAAACAATGGCTGTGTTCAGCAGAAGTGCTGCATTTGCAACTGTTGTAAAAATCGTGAATCTTATTGGTATCCTTTTAATCTTGGCTAAAATCTAAAAGCATACACCAATCAGTTTCACAAATTTTACAACAGCTGCAAATTCATTCACTTCTTCTGCTGAACGCAGTCAATTTTTCATCGAGAGAAAAATTAATAAGCGTCTTTTCCTTTATCTGTCGCAACGTGTCTATTTCTTTAATATTATTTTAGATTAGCAATTAAATTATGAATTAAATCTGTGTTAAAGAAAATTTAAAATTAATTACAAGATATAATTGGCAAATGTTAACTATTAATTTTTTTATTAGAATTATGTTAATTTTAATGGCGGTTTGACCTACATATTTGATAACATTTACGGAATGGTTTAATTTTTTTACAAAATGAAAATTTTTACAAAATGTCTAATTTATTAATAGTGATATAAAAAAAGGTGATAGTAGACACTAGAAAGTTTCTGTTTATATTGATAATTTTGTAGTATATAGATTGAAGATGCAACATTAATCTTTTGAGAACCAAATTTTTTTTAATAAAGAAATCTTATTGTATTAGATTATTTTATTTTAAAAATTATATCAAATGTTATATCAATTATATCAAACAAAATTATATTTTTGAAAATT
This sequence comes from Tetramorium parvispinum, assembly GCA_011638315.1. Lineage (NCBI taxonomy): Eukaryota > Metazoa > Arthropoda > Insecta > Hymenoptera > Formicidae > Tetramorium > Tetramorium parvispinum. The sequence continues at coordinate 11,002 of VBVR01004324.1, forward strand.
AAAAATGTTTTTATATTATATATTCTGAAAGGTTTCTTATCACATGTAAAAAGAGAGGAAAGAGAGACAGATTTTACTCTCTACAGTTACAACTTGATATAGTTCTTTTAGAGTAAATTTGCACGAGTATATGCCACCGGAATGTACACGCATCATATTCTCAAAAAATTACGAAACAGATATTAGTCCGCTTCAAAGTTAATTCGTGCGTTTTCGCGCACGATTCATGTACATCGAACCGAATGTAATATGTCCGTTTTAAAAATTGTTGATGTTGATGCTGCTTCGTCATAGAGAAACGAATAAATAGTAGTGCCCACGCCAGAGAGTGCAGTCTGTTGTAGAATTATTTATGCGACGGTTATACAAAACTTGAAGAATAGGGAACGAGAACTCGGCTCATGGCAGATTCGGTTGAATGCGCTCGCACTGCGAGTCAACATATGACGTAAGGCGCTTCCACTTTCTCAAAAAAATGATTTCGAAAGAGACAAGCTAGTGAAATTATAGGCCCGATATATTTCCTCGAGCTTACTACAGCGATTATGACAACCAAATAGTGTCGTGTTCTAACAGTTCTCCGCACGTCGGGCGTGGTGGTTAGTATTTATCTGACCGTACTTGCGGAAGATCATGTCGAAAAGCAGTGAGTTCGATCTCGAGCGAGCGTGTACGTGTCCTCGTACGTGTGGAAAATCAGCATGGAAGATAATACTACAAGTGTGAGGAATGAGAAATGGATTTCTATGAACTCGATATCAAATTGTGTATCTATAGATACATAACTAGGTAGCAATACTGTCATTGTGTACGTTAGACTCTATCGTACGTCGAGTACTTTTTAAATAGATTTATAATATTTTTTATAATTTTAAATAGGTTTACAACATTATGTGTTGTGGTAAAAGTTTTTCCTAAAAAGTTTCTCGTTGATTTTTCCAAGCGAGATATATATGGTGCAACTTGTAACACGGTGTAACACGGTTGTACGTTTGCGTGTCGCGTGCGAGAAACAAGAGGAAAGTACGTGTGTGGTGTATGGCCGGAGATCACTTTCTGTTTTCTGTTGTTGCCACGTTAACGGAGGGATAAGAGGAAAGAGGAGAGTGGAAATCAACACTATTAGCAAATTGAATATTTAATTGGCACTATTATCAAATGCTTACATGTAACTATCACCATGTAAATATTGTTACATTCGACCTGTTTCAACCGCTGTCACTATACATAGCCATATTATCTCAAAGCCGTACTACATGATCCACTACGAATCGAGAGAGCCGATGCGAATCGAGAAATCGGTAGGTCGCAGCTTTGACAGTCGGAGAAAGTATAAATCCTCTCTGTTACCGAATCCACCCTGAGGCATCGTCAACGCAAAACAATGGCGTTCATTTTATGACCGATTATTACTTCAGCGATCGACTGATCGATTGGGAGTTAATTTATTGTAGCGCATACGTATAAATTCACTAATTACATGATTAATTTTATGATATATGTAAATTATAATTAATTTCATGAAACTGATGCTTGCAATCAATTGATTGATTAAGAGTTAATTTATTATAATATATATATATGTATAAATTCAATAACGGATTCTTTTTTTTACATAAGATATACCACTGTCCATGAGTTTGGAAACGTGGTAAATTCAAACGATAGAGAAAATTATCGACGAAAGAAATATCTGTTGTTATTTCAACGTTAATGTGTCACAAAGATAAGAGAGAAACCTTTACACGCAGTGCAGCCTTCTGAAAAGTACTTAAAGTTGAAGATTCTTTGTTAAAGTATCGTTATATATATTATATCGTTACACACACACACACACACACACACACATATATATATATTGTATATATGTTCACGAACCTATGGACAGTACCGTGTATCTCTTCCATCGCTAATTTTCGTATTTACGCCTAAAGAGAAACCGATGAGGAAATCAGGTGTCAGAAATCCGATAGCTATGTACTGCTGGAACGCCCCCCCGTAATCAGGCAGGAAGTTGAGGGGCGGCCTAGCGCGGCGTGCGTTCCTGAGTCCTAGAAACGTAACTTTTTATCCTTTCGTGCCGCCTATTACTGGGACCTACGAGTCGAGTTATCCAAGTTGCGCCTGGGGCGCTCCAAACTTTGTCCTGCGGTTAAAACTATCCGAAAGCATCGCAGTCGTGCTCCGGAACAAAGGCCCGACCGTTGATCGGGGCACCGACTTCGGTATCCGCTGAAAGCAGCGGATGTATTTTCTTATTCTGTTTTGAGGCTCTTGCCCGATCGTCTCACGCATAAGTTACGAGAATGTAATGCAATCATCGTTACTGTCCTAATAAACCTTCACGTATGAATCCATACGTCAATTCGACGCTTGTTCTTTCTATTTTTCTCCCACCTCTCCTTCGCACACCTTCGATGTATAAAAAGAAAAATTATTTTGAAACCAATGCGAAATTGATTTAAAATTGATTTAAAAAATTTTCGACGAGTAGATTGTCGCATCTCTTGACGCGAAACATCATTGCGATCGATCGTCACCGCAACGATTCGCAGATTGATGTCATTTCGTTCTACGAAAACTTGGGCACCGATTTGCAATCAATAAAGTTCTCCTATTCGCCCGAATTCTCCAACCGAGAAACAAGCTATAATGCTGAAGAGGCGGTTAAACTTCGCCGTAACTCAAGATCGTTAAGCGCGCAAAGGAGGGTCGCCTTGTCGCTTAAGAAGCTAGGAAACGAGAAACCCTCTTATGACGCATTAACATCTTAGCATAATTGTTTAAGATAATTATCCTTGCTATTTAGAATCTAGAATCTACTAAAGGTACTATCACGAATACTGTTCCAGCGAAACCGGTAACCGCAAATGTAATACGAATGTAATTTGAATATTATGTTTAATTGGTCGCTCGCGAGCAGAAACGAGACAAAGATCTCGCTTCAGAAAGAAAAATTAAATATTTACCTAGTGATCCTATCAAATCACTCGAAAACATTCCTCATTTATTATTAATACAAATAATTATTTAACCGTTGAATTTTTAATAATTTTTACATCGCGAGAGAGGAGAGTTACAATTGCAGTTACCGATTATATAAAATTAATCATATTTGTGGTTATAATTAATTATTTGCATTGACAAAGTTCTAATAATTGGTATAATATTAAATTAGTTATAATTAATTATAAATAGGGCGGAATGCAGTTTACATTAGTAATTTTAATTAACATTGAATAAATAGTCATTGTTATATTTTATGCATTAATATCGGTGGCATCCCAGATAGAACAAGAAATCACAAAGATATCAAAATAACAATTCATCATAAGACATCAAAATATCATTATTATGTCATTTTATCGCTGTTTTATCATTATTTTTATGTCAATATGTATGTCATAATTTTTGTTCAACCTGGGATTGCGAAAGAACATCGTGACCATAAATTTCTCTTATTACCACTAGCAAATGATATTGCTCGCTGTAGGTAAAGGAATAGAATAAACATTTTTTAGAATCACGCGGTCACATCGCATTCTTCACTTATCGGCTTTCAAGTCTTCGCTAAGGGCCAATTTCACCAACCTCGGTTAGACTAACCGTCGGTTAAAGTTAGCAGGATGGCCAATAGATTTACCCATTAAAATTTCAGGTTATAAGTATGACAAAATTTTAAAATCTATTGACCACCCTGCTAACTTTAACCGTCGGCAGAGAGAAGCC
>VBVR01004325.1:0-14728 GCA_011638315.1 Tetramorium parvispinum
TTACGTTCCACATAAAAAAACTGCGTAAAAAGAAATTGCGTTTAGAAAAAACCGTGTAAAAATAATCGTGTTATTTCGAAAAACCGCTTTAGAAAATTATGTTAAGCCTGCGGCACACGATGCTTTTTTTCTGCTGGATTGCTAGCTAGATTGCGTACTTGCTACCGTGTGAGTAGCATTACTGGCAATGCTACTGACTGTGTTGCTGGCTTGACTTCAGACGATACGGGTTTTTGTACTGGCTCATACTTCGTGTACGAGTTGTCAATCGGTAAATAAATATAGAACAGGCCATTGCTACAGTACTACAATAATTGAAAAAATGTAATTGCATTATTTTTAATTATTAATAAATTACGACGAAAGCGACATCATCAACGTTTGTGAAGTTCGATTACATCAAACGTCAGAATACGTCAAACTTTTTTTCGTTAACCTAATCCTAATCAAGCTGTGATTGGCTCTCGCAATGAGCCAGGCCAGAAACATGCAAGAAAAATAGCACATGTTCCATCATGGCAATCCATCAGATCTGTCAGCAATGGCAAGCAAACATACAATTTCTAGTATAATTGCCCACACGATAGCAAGCACACAAGCCAGCTAGTAATCCAGTAGGAAAAAAAGCATCGTGTGCCGCGGGCTTTATTTGAAAAAATTCTCGTTTTAGATGATTTTTTCAATCGGTATATATCTTTTATGTAAAAAGCTTATATTTAGACCAATTATGTAACAAAAAATCTTGTAATATATGATTATGATAATACATCCATTTAGAAAAAATTTAATCTCGTCTTTTTAAGATTTTCTCCAATGAAGAAATCACGTTAGTTGAAAAAAACCGCATAAAAAGAAATCGCATTAACTCAAATCTCTTTTTACATAATTTTTCCTTACGATTCTTTTTACATGAGTTTTTTCCTAAATAATAACGCGATTTCTTTACGAGAAGTCATTTTAAATGATGAGACTGAATCTTTACCGACTGGACAAAAACAGATGCGCGTACTATCATACGACACAGTGAATAAGTCATAATGTGATAATACAATAAAGTTTTGTTTGGTTAATTACATATATGTATTTTTTCATTTAAAGTTTCCATATGTTGTCAGCAGACCCTGAAGAAGTACATAATTCATTTTCTCAATACATATTACAAAATTTTCTCGTCACATAATTAGTCTAAATACAAGTCTTTTTTATACGATAGATACATACTAAATGAAAAAATTATATAAAATGTGAATTTTTCAAATAGCACTATTTTTTTACGCAATTTTTCGAAGTAATGTAATCTTTTTACACGTACGAACGTTTCCGAATAACGCGACTTCTTTTTATTGATTTCTTTCTTAAGTGAAAGACCGCCTAAAAAGAAAGTTGAGTATATTTAAATTCGATTTATCCTAATACATAATATAATTAATATCATACAAATCAACTAACTAATGATATGTGCAATTTAGCTATTATTCTGCATACAATAGATTTTTTCTGTTAATTATTTTCCTCGAGAAACAGAATTTTCTATGTCCTAAAGACAGATAAAGTAAGAAAATACGGAGAGTGATGAGATGAAAAGAGAAAGATGGAAGCTTGGTTGTACCATATTTTGCGACTGCGTCGAACGGACGTGGGATTCTCCGTGAACTCCAGATTCCCTTCAGTTTACGCTGCGCACCCGATCTGATATCTCGAATTGATATCCCGCTCGCGCGTTGCTAAATTTGTATTATACTCTTTCTGTGGTGTGAAACTTTTATCATGTATTTAATTAATATTTATTGGTTTTGACACTTTTACTGAAGAGATAGACTTTCTGTTCAGATAAATACAACATTCTGAAGTACTCTCTCGATTGTTCGGGTAAATATTATTAGACATTATAATATATGAATTATTATTTTATTAAAATTTAACACAGTGATTATATCCTCTATTTTCTGTGTACAATTTTTATATATTCTGTATATAATTTATAGTAAAAATCCTTATATTCTTTTAAATTTGTTATTCTAATTTTTTAATTGTACTTGCAATTGTGATCTTAATAACAAAAAAAGAATTAAAAACAAGAAAAAATTAAATAAATTTTACTAAATCGTAAATTTAATCAAGAAAATCGTGTTTTAACAATAACCGCTAAAACTTGATTGAGCCTCCTTTCAAGAAAATATATCAGTTTTACAAAACAAAAGTTTGAAGAAGAAACTTAGAAAGTAAACATATTTTAAGAACTACTTCTTATTCTCAATATCTGGGTCATTGATAAAATACTCGCAGACAATCTAACTGCTACTTAAACGAAATTTTGATTTTGTTTCGATTTAAATTTTAAATGTTTTTATATTAAATGCGCAAAAAACTGCTTAATATCAACGGTGTATAAGCAATACTCTCAAATTTATGATATTTTTTCTTCTGAAAGATTACGTGATTTTTATAAATTCGTAGTAAATTTTTCTAAGTTTCTATTTATGTATGTATGTATTTTGACAAGTATAATCTGTAATATTATAATAATTTTTACGGATATATATCTTATAAGAATTTAAATTTTCTATTATATATTATTTCATTCGTCAGAGATGATATTACATCTTAATATATAATGCTGTTGTTGCACTGTCACGTACTGTTCTAATGTATTCCTTGAAGTATATAGTTATAAGGAAACATAATTAACAAGGAAATAACATTATTTAGCGTTAAATCTCTACATATCCTGTTGCACCATTTAATATATTTGAGACTGTACTTATACATTGTCAATTTCTAGTAAAATATTTTTTAATTGCTAATTGACTCAGCAGGCAAATAAATATTACTTAACACCTTGAATGACTAAATTAAGTATCGAATAATATTTCGAATTTATATATCATTTTCATTATGTTGGTAAATGATAAAACAAAGTGTGCGATGAGATAATATCAAAATCTATTACATTTATTAGAGAATATTAAAAGCACGTAGTTGTGCTACATACGTTGTCATATATTTTTAATATCTGCATTTCTGTATTTTTTAATCGTTATAATATCGTTTTTATTTCTGATTTTACATACCTGCGTGAGATTTTTGAAATAAGTGTTAGTTTAATAGAATATTCCTGCACACATATGCATGTACAATGAAAAAAATGATTATAAATGATGATTCTAAATTCGTGAAAAACACGTATCATTATTATTATTCCCATTGCAGTTCGTATGTCTAGTATGCTCATCTGCATGAAACGTTAATGCGGCAGCGAATTTCAATTTATTGTCGTTTTCAGTTATAACGATATATATGGAGTCTTTGTTATTTTATCAGACAATATGTACAAGAAATAGAAAAAAGTTGAAAGAATTAAAATAAAAAAGAAATTATTTAAATTATTTTAATAATTTCTTATAATATGCTTTTTTAATTTTTTGTGCACACGATTCTTTCATGTTTCCAATATTAGTTAAATTATGATAAACAGTCATTAGTTAAAGTGTGATAAAATTGTATTTAAAAGCAATAACTTTGATTTATCAAAGACATAAGCATATTAATTTATCTCTAGATTTTCCTTTCTGTGTTAATACATGCAGAACAGGGAAAGGAACTTGCTAAATACCCATAGGTACGATATCAGTAACTAGTTTAATATTAAGGAACTTTGGTGGTGCTTTCAAGTCTATTGCAACGATCACTAGATCACTATGTGGCGCCTGTCATCAAGCAGAAAGTTTCGATAGACCAAAGACATCGATAGTCGAATGAATAGTTGTTATCGTTGTTTGATACATGCAATTTTCTTTCGTTGTGAGAGTTTCGACTGTTCTATTACTCTGTTCTGCCACTCTCTTTAGGTTTCGCTACATGTCTTCTTGCACGTCTCTCGACACATTTTGAAAAGCATTTTATAACAAAGGATTTAATATTTTTTGCTATAAAAAAAATCTCGAACGACATTAAATTTCTTAATCAGTTTTTGAAAACAAATTAATAAAATATTACATGAATTATAAAGAAATATTCATTTTAAGAAATATTTTTTTTAAGATATAATATAAATTAATATAAAAGAATTTTGTATTTTGATAACAAATAATATTAATTTTATAAATAAAATTTATTACTTCTTTAACAATAAATAATATAACAATATAACGTTTTAAATTTTGTCATAACTTTTTGATTTTTAGTATTGAATACTTTTAATAATCTTAAACAAGTAATTATAAAATATTTTGCTTTTGTTATGACTACGAATTAATCTTACAAATTTTGGCCAGTGAGTTAAGCGCGTAAATGGTAAAGACACGTTATTAAATTTTTATTGCTGCATTTTCTTGCTGCACTAGATGTCTGAGGATCACTGATCCTCAGGAAGGCCATAGATATTTAGTGTTCTTTTATATTTGTTTGGTAGGGCTATGTTATAAAGTGAATTTGAGAAAGAAAGTATAGTAGAATAAAACAGGGAAAGTTATATAAGTATATATAAAACGAAAGAGAATGACATTATGATAATTGACTTGGGACTGCTGGGGGTGACTTTATACTAACAAGTTCAGTTTACATACGAACGTGACGTGTAAAGCAAATTCATATTCTGAAGCTTTGATAGATACGCTAAATACGATAGAAGCATACTAAAGTCTGTTCACCACACCTTGACAGAATATGTTATTAATGTTAGTAATAATAGCATATTCTGTTGTATTTGAAAGAATGTACCTAATCTTCTCTCGATTTTCTAACAATACTCAAATGCAAACAAGATGTTAATCGGCGGTCATAGCGGCAATGAAATATATCGTTACCAATCATTATCGTTTAAATAAATATGACTATTATTAATACATTCTAATTATAGCATGTAACCAGCATTAATTCTCTGCGATAATATTATTTCAATTACAAAGAAAAGTGCAATGGTATACAAGAAACATTTCTTGAGAATACACTCAAAATTTTATTTGCAAATTTAATTTTTTTTTTAATGATGCTATTACCTTGCTTTAAACTTTTAATATTGGAAATATTAAAATATTTGTTATTACATGTTATAAACAAATATTAATAAAAGAATATTAAAAAAAAGGAATTAAAGAAAGAATGATTAGTCATAAAATAGAGCAGTAATAAAATTATTTAATTACTAATTAGTTACTTGATATAAATTTACGAAAATTGTTATTTGTACAGTTAGGAATTAGAAATTATTAACATAATATTTTATTGCGATGTTTTATTTAACTGTAAATATATTTTGAGAAAGTAGAATATTGTGCGTTTATATACATATATGTATAAGTGTATAAGAGCAAAGAAAATGCATCAGGTGGCATATGGAAATCTCACAATCGAGATTGCGCGGTTTTGAATTGTTCGTGCTTGAAAGTTTGATTCGACTTTGTATTATGAAAATTCTGTTAGATTTCTGTTCGTATTATTAGTGTCTATGAAATTTCTATTGTAAAGTTTAGAAACTATAATTTCGTACGTAATTCCTTCAGAATAGAACGAGATTTTCTAACTTATAAAATGATTTCTGATAATAGAAAATGAGCTTAGTGATATATTTATATACATATAATATATATTCCATGTGCTATTTTCACTGTATACCGTGCTACGGAAGTATTACCACTAACTTTTGATTTATAGTTCTCGTTACGCAGATTCGATCTTCATTCGAGAACGTTTTCTTACTAAAGTAGAGTTCAATGTTCTTATTAAAGTAATAGCGTTTCTCTTATTATCTTGATGTTATAATGTTTTATAGTTAATCTTTATAGTGATATCACACATTTTTACGTTTTATGCAATATGTTGTATATCGTTTTCGCTGTTGGTATCACTTTGTTGCAATTTTCTTTCTTCCTACAAATATGTATATACACACTAATTTTATCTGTCAGAGAAATTTTAAAAACAGAATATGGCAATATGATAAATTTTAAATTGTTGTTTGAAGTGAAGCTCATACTATTACCAGATGTTTGCATGTTTTGCTTTCAAATTATATTATGGAAAACGCAATTAACTATTTCTTTTATAAAGATGCAATTTATATTTTTTAAATGCATCGCGGTAATGTTATGACGTAATGGATATCTGTGTATAAATCATATTATAAATATTATTAAAATGCAACTACCACTTGCGTGATTATATAAACTACGCTATAATTTAAAAAAGAAAAATTGTCTCGTTGAGCATATGTATCGTAATTCTTGCAAAATGTATACTCTTTTACTAGCGCAAATACGCAAATTGAATAACCTGAGAAGATCTCTGGTTATCCAGTGACTAATGGATAATGGAAAATGTCATTGAAAGGTCATATTAACTTCGTATATAAAATTTTTATTGTTTCATCAGAAGAACATAATCAGAAAAAAGAAAATGGTTTAAGTGTAAAAAAAGTCTATTACAATATTCGCTATCTTCAATAACATAACAAAACACTTTGTATACAAAAATAATTTATATCATATTTACAACATCTTGTATACTCAGAAATATATTATATCTAAATATAATACGTAAAACTCATATTGTATTGTGTTCTCTAGACTGTAATCAACTGGTAACGAATTGCAATAGAAAGAGAAGTTATATCGTTGAAAATAGTCTTTTATACTGTTGCAGTAAGCAGTTCTGTTACAGTTTTCTTAACTGAGTTCGACCTTATATGAGCCTACGCAATCTCTGTGCGCAAAATCAATATGATACAAAGCACGTGAAAAACTGTTCTTTTATTTTTATTACAGAACATTTTTTTCAAATAAGAAATTTTATTATCTATTGTTAATATTTTCTAAATTTATTCTCAATTTGCGCATATGAAAGGATATTGCAACGCGAACAAAATTTTTGACATTATCTCGTATATTTTATAAACAAGTCAAAGAGAGAATGGAAACTCTATCCAAGAGGTATGCATGTATTCCATTTCTTTTTCATCAAAAAGTTTGACATGTAGCGACATATGGCAATCGGTTTACGTATTGTCTAACTAGGAATACTGAATGAGCTTCACGTTATTGTTATTAAAAGCGACAATGCAGTATTGACAAACAATATGAAATAACGTCTCGTTGCCATGTTGATCAGTGTACGTTTTAACAGAATTGCCATCGTCGCGATACACTTCGATCGAAATCATCGGGACGCAACGTCACCTTTGATTCGATTCCACTTCATATCACAGCGAACTGAATAAAAAAATTCGAAAACATCGCATCTTTATTTGAATTTACGTAAAATATTTATAAAGAAAATAAAAATAACAAGTTAAAGACAAGAAAAAATACAAATTAAAGACATTGACTCCGAGTTTGTTAAGCAAAGATTTATTTCAAATTGATCACAGAATCCATATATAAAAAATTGGAATTCGATCAGACTGAGATATGTATTTTCATTTACTGAAATACCATTCTCGATTTATCTTCTCAGAAAAAAAAAGGAGATTCGTCGTTACTCAAAGATTTCTCTTTAGATTCGCGTGTATTTTTTTTCTTTCAAACATATTATTATAATAATTATCAATGGATTTCTCGGCGAAGAATTGAATACTCGATTTTTTGTGTTTTTAACTTATATATTTTATCTATGTATTTTCATTGAGATCGAATCTTCACTGTTTTTGCACCATTGAAACACGATACGTTCGTATCAATGACCGTTTTGCTCGTTAACCACTGAGCTCAGTTTGAAATTGGTTCTTCGTCGATTTTGCCTTGATAGACGTAAACCATTCCGTAATTCTAGTAAGAAAGTGGCTTGATAATGTATTGAGTTACCATTGTTGTGTACAAATTGGGACAATAACATTAAATCGCAGCGTCCTGCAAGTCTTCAACAAAGCGATGTGGAATTCACTGATGCATATATTTAACTCATTGTTATATTTATATACATTGTTATATATATATATATTTATTTAACAACATTGTTTATAGCAAATATATAAACAGTTTGCCTTGAGTTTACATTGAAGTCACATCGCTGCCGGTCTGTTTGTGCAATTTGCCTTGTAAATACAAAGACATAATTATATATTATCTTACAAATACAAGAATAATGCAAGAAAATTACAAATATATTACTATTATGAGATAATCATGTAATTACATATGAAATCGATGATCGTATAAATGTAAAAAGAAATTAAAAATTCAAATTAAAAGAAAAATAAAATAAAATAGAATGTATATTTATTACTATTTAAATTTTTATTTTACATACATGTTTTTGTATCTTCTTTCTGTAATATAAAACATTTTATACTGTTTTATTAATTTGTTAAATGGTAATTTTTAATTATACTTATTTTTTCAACGTTTTACAATTCTTGTTATAATTATGTGTGTGTTAATTGTGTTGCATTAATTTACTGTTGAATTAATTTACTAATGAACCTTTGTATTTTCTTCTTATAATGGCAGATATGTTTCTTTCATCTTAATATTGTATATATTTGTGAAAACTCTGTTTCGCTACATTGGTACGCGCGTGCATAATGGCTAATTCAGCCATCTGCTTTCAACGTCTAATTACATCTATATAACTGTTGAAATGATATCATTAAATTTAATATATATACATATGTATATATATATATAATTTTCTAAGAAATATTCCGATAACAAATTTTGTAATTATTTTCTCTATGACAGAATAAATCTCTGTATCAATATTTCACAGATTAAATTAATTAATCAGAAATATGACAAAAATTAATATTCAGAATAAATAGAGAAATACAAGAATAAAACATTTTTATCCGTATATCGTACGTTTCTTTCCTAATATATCTGATAAATTTTATTTGAGATTACAAATATTTGTTTGTAATTTATATTAGCAAAGTCTAATGTAAATTTTTTTAAAGATACTTAACGAACAACAAAAATATGCTCATTTTTAGACTTTTTTTCAATATTACTTTTGCCTAACTGTATGCGAAGAAAGAAAGAAACTTATGAATCATGATTCAAGGTTAATTTCATTTTCTTAATAAATGGCGCGCGCTTATATTGTTCTAGTAGAATAAAATTAATATAGACACAAATCTATATATGTATATATTATATCTATATATATCTATATATTTATATAATATATTCTATATTATGTTTCGATTACAACATTTTTAATTAATGAATTAATTTTTAAATAATGAATAACCAATTAGTAAATCGAATTTAATAATTTAACCAATCTTTCAACGAACGGTTATTTCAAAGAATACAAAGAAGAAAAGTTTTGAAAAATATCACGTCTAACAAAACCCGGGAGCAATAACAATATAAAGTAACTTTAAATTCTCTGTGGTCTTCAAACTGTCGATGACATACAGCGATAAAAGGTACAATCGCGTTGCTATGTCTTTGATGTGCAGTAAATGAATAAAAATATTTCTGTTTTCCCAAAGATGTGTGAGTGTGCGAAATAAATTTAAATATTTTAAAATAATTGCAACATGATATTGTATGTACTGAATTAAATAATTATTATTATCGGTATATTATTCTTATAATAAGCAGACTATTAGAATTTACTTTTTAGCATGTTTTTGGCAAGTTCTTTAATAAAAAATTTAAATATCATAAATTTCCGTAAGTACATTAAAGATAATTTAGCGATGTGGGTTTACATCTACAGCAGCGATAAATTTTAATAGTTATTATATCACTAAATCAGTTCTTTATCCTGCAATAATCTCGTAAATTATTTTGTGGATTAAAGTAACAGATTACAAGCACTTCTTTATTTGAAAAATAAACGCTTCACGATTGTAAACATTCTTACAAACTTTCATATTATAAGATTATGCTATTTAATCTTATTAATAATTAACATATTTAAATATTAATCCACATTTAATTAACTGTTAAAATAGTGCAACGTATATTACGATTATTCATATCGTATTTTATTTTGGCAAATTTAATGAGACGTGATTTATCAAAATAACTTGATTTATGCAGTTAAAAGAAAGTTTAACTAAAGTAAGGAGAAAAAAGACGTGGGAAAGTTTCACGTATTCATAAGAAGCTTAGTAAGTTTCTAGATGAAGTACGCTACTATTCTCAGAGTTAAGATTGATTCATACTCTGCAAGTAGTTGGTACGTAACTTATTGATAGACTGTAATTTATATAATAGTATTTAGGTAACGAACACTCGAGTGAATATCATAAAAATCATACATACTTGTAAAGCGAAATTGGTTAACGATGCATGAATATACTTTCATTATGTGTGAATGAATAAAGTTTCATTCAAAAGATATATTAAACTAAACTCACATCGATGGCTGAAAGTACATTTTCGACTTTGACTCTTTGAGTAGCGGCGACTTTCCCATAAGTAAAGCACTTCCAAGAACATTCGCAATTTAATAATTGGCATAAACAAATTACTCTCCAGTGAATACCCATTTGGAAGTTTTTCTAACTTCTAAAAATATATTAAAAATTATGCAATAAAATTTTAAATGTATCCTTAATATATTCTAAATTATATATTAATGAACATATAAATATACTAACTAAATCAATGAAATATTCGGCGGCAATTTGGCGAAATAGGATAGGGCGTAGGATAATGGGAGAAATGCCTCAGGTGTTTACCTTCAGGAATACTGTCAAAATCAATAACGATGACCTTTATGCTATGTTGTTGTAAAATTAATGTTATTGAATAAATAAATCAAATGAATGAAAATTATCGTAATTCCGAAAAGATAAATATATTAATTTAGCAAAATGAAAATTGATTCATATAAAATATAGAAACAGCTGCATAATAGTAGAAATAATACTAATTATAATACGTATATTGTTTCGGATGTGGACCACTACATCATTTATTATGTGAAATTTTAACAATTTCAGCAGATCAATTTACAATAACATTATATTTCCTACGATATAACAGATCTTTGTCGTCATAAACAATTGGTAGTGAAATTGAACGAATGGCATATATTTCTTATCTCTTTAAGAGATAAGAAAACGTTATGCGGAAATGTATGTGCGACATACTAAAAAATAGACACTTTCGAAGATGCTCTGGAAGCATCGATTTCCAGCTAGGAACGTCAGGTAGCACCGCTGAGAAAAATAAATTTTCTAAACGATTATTAGTCAAGGCAAAGTCTCGAGAGGCTTTAGAAAAAGCAAAAATTTTCACAACATTGAGAATTTCTTTATAATAATTTTGTAACAATAAAAAAAAAATAATCAATAAAGATAATCGTCAGATTACAAAATTGCAAGTAACGTTAAAATATATAAAAATATATAAAAGATTAATTTTATTGCAATGATAATTAATTATTTGACTTTCTTTATTATACACGTTATTCTTTTATTCATTTTAAATATATCTTAGTATTTCTTTCTTCTCATACTTATAAAAAGTATGTAGCTTTAATTGATATGAGAAAATAATTAGTATAAAGATTAATCTAGATAGTAGATCATGTCGAAACAAAGTTAATTCGAATTTAAAAACGGAAGTGACATAATTCTCGAATATAATCTGTCACATACAACGTGTATGTAATGGAAAGTATTCCGCTGTGTTGACGCGAATCGATATTTTTTCTGGTCTTTCGCTGAAACATCTTGAAATGATATGAATTGTTGAAGTCAGTTTTCGTCAAAGCGAAATGACCGTGACCGGATTATTTTTATCCTTCGATTATCGTTTGCCAACCGGTAGCTTTTAAATTCACGGATGTCTGTCTAGCGATAAGATGTCAGCTCGAACAGAGAGGAAAGCAAGGGGAAATTAGGCAACTGGATATGCGGAACGGAGTAAGGGGTAAAATACGGTGACGATCTGACGATGCATAGTGCATAGACATAGTATACTATGTCTATGGCATAGTGGCGGTTATCCACATCTATATCATCTTTGATCAAGGAACATCGGAAGTTCCTTAGGTTGCGCCTGTTCGCTATTTCCGCGGAACATTATGCTCCCCGAGGGTTTACTTGCATCTTATATTTACCTCTGCCTCTTTGCAAGCGATTAATATCCTTTTTCAAGCACGTACGTCAAGTCTTTCGTATAAGGTTAGAAATTTATATCGGAGATGCTTGTAAAACAACCATGTGTCACGTTTAACGTAAAATTTTTCTGAAAATATGAAATAAGAGATGTGAAATTGTAAACTGCAACATGAGATATATAAATAATGGCGCGCGCAAATGCGATAACATAATCTTGTATAATCTTTAATTTTATTATTTTATGTATTTTCAGGCTAATATGTTTTGATAATTTTCTTGTAATTTTACGCATCCTTTATATACGTTTTACGTGCCTATGAGTTCAGTGATCTACAGATTTTGTGAAGAGGTTCCACTGCAATGGTATTTCTCATGTACAATCAATATTTTGATCTCATGCTTTTCTTCAATTTGAATATTATATCTATTATATCTATCTTATTATGTCTTGTGTTCAGACTTAATATTTTTCAGTTGTTTCGGAATCTACAGAATACGTGTACATAACGATTACATGTTGAGATTATTATACCGGAACATAAATTTAGAAACTATGTCAGTATTAATTTATCACTCTTTACGTATAGCATCCTCAACTGATCTTTCACCATTTTTCTCTGGAATCAGTTACATCGTAGCATGACCATAAAATACCATTAATGCTTGTCTAGGGATTCTAAAGAACACGCAACAACGACATAAAAAAAGAACAGAAAGGAGATAGTACGGAAAATGCATCAAAGTCGTTTTATCTTAGATAGATTTTAGAAGAATTTTGAGAAGTAGCATTTTCATTCTTGTTTACTTACTGTTCGCTCGCATTTTTTAAAATTAGGTTGTATTAGCTTTTCATCAGGTAACATTGCCTTATTATTACGGATGTCAATTTTAACAAATTTTAATAAATATATGATAAGATTATACAGAATGTAACATCATTTTCCACATTTGATATGCACTGTAATGATTTAATATAATATGCATGGAATATGCATGAGAGATATTAAAATATTTATTGCATTTTCTCTCGTTACTTCCTATTTCACTTTGACAAGAGTTTGTGAAGCTCTTTGTAAGATTGAATTAGAAAGATAAATTAAATAGCGTAAAATAATTGTTTACAAATAAACAATAATGAAATACTAGCGAAAATACTTGAAAATCGCTTTTCATCTTCAATTAACAAGAATCTTAGAGCGTATTATTACATATGAAAATACTTTTGAGATAAAATGAAAATTAAAATTAAACAAAAAATAATTTAAAGTCTTTATCTGTTTGTCTAAACTAAAATTGAAATAATTTTTATTTACACTTAAACAAGTGATAAAATTTTATCATATATAATATTATTATATATAATTTGCATGCAAAATTTGAAATAATCTTTAATAACTTTGTTTTATTCATCAGGAAATTAAAATCCAGAATAACAAATAGAATAAAATGACTGTGTAATCATGACAGTTATTACAAAAAATTACGTTAATAGTGTTATAAAAACTCTATATTTCATGTAATATGAGAAGGAAAGTTTAACTATTTACAAACTTTTTTATTACTTTCAGACTAATTTCATTCTCTGTTTCTCTCTTTCTCTCTATCTCTCTCTCTCTCTCTCTCTAGATAATTGCTATTGAATAATTTTTTAAAGTTAAATTTTATACAATAATTACAAGATAGCAGAACGCAACTTCTGTATTTTGTTCTATATTTAGAATAACTAATTTGGGCAATCAACATTTTCAATCAATCATCAGCTATAACTATCCTTAAACATCGAAAAAATGCTGTGAGACATCCTCAACTAATTAAAAAATGCATCTTTTATTGTAATATTCTTATTTGACCATCTTTATTTCTTATTAGATAAAATTGAAAACTTTTAAAGATGGTAAAATCGAATAAATAAGTAAATAAGAATATTTTGGAAGAAATTAATAATTTTGTTACTTCTTTTTACTTTAATCTTTAAATATTTTTCGAAATTCATAAAAAGTATTATATTTTATTGTGCAAACAGTTGCTCAAAACATATATAACATCCAAAGAAACAGATCTTTTAGAGAGGAACTGTTTTTCATAGGATTGTTTTCCGAAAGGAAATCTTTCTCAAGCTTACGTTCGTCGTAAAGCAGCTTTATCGGTTACTTTAAATATTTTCACAGAACATTTATATCAAAATCTATTGCAATTTATGTAACGCATGAAATACGCGTAACTAAGCAATCTCATTCTGATAGTCGAAGAGAACTCGTTAAAGAGATGCGTTTTTGTTGATTCGCATTTGAATTTATGCTTAAATAATGAATTTCGAGAAGATATCCTCCTTTGAAATATATCAAATGACAGAATTAGCAGCATTTTATCTCGAGAGAAATTCAACGAAATAGGATAAGAGGGTTTGTCACGATGAACAACAGTTTGACCGTTACCGGATATCTATTTCCTTGGGGCATTGGATAGCTCGCGTAATTTAAACTTGGCATCACACCATATTGCACGTAGCGATTAAACAAAATCCAGATAGGAGGATTTACGCGCAAAATACCTTCTATTACTCTCAGCTTTCACCATCCCACGGAGAAGATTCGGTAATAAAAAAAACTTTAATAATACGTGCGATTTCCCGCGGACACGTGTAAACTCGAGTCATTCACGGTGTGAAAACACCAGATTATCGTGAGATTGTTTTGTCTCAATTTATAG
>VBVR01004326.1:0-14726 GCA_011638315.1 Tetramorium parvispinum
ATGCATATATATATATATATATATACATAGTTAAGTTAATCATATTTATAGTTAGAAATATTCAAAAATTATGGTTGGTTCCAAAAGTATATTTTTCTCTCAGTGTACGAAGCAATCTCATAGATTTCACACCCAAAAGAAAATAATTTTAATATACGTGGAATCCTCTAAATTTTACAGCATTTTGTTCTTATATTGACCTCAAAAGGATTCTTCTGAAATTAAGAAAAAATAGTGTAAACAAAAGTATTTAAGGGAGAAAAAAATATTTTTCACTTTATTGAAAGAGGAATATATTTGCTGTAAAACAGTAAGCTTAGAATATGAGATTATAGGAAAAATCACTTTGAACGTAAAATATTTTTTTTTTTGGATGCATGAAAATGATCTGTACGTCTCTGAACTGCGTTCGAGAATTGTTTTTTATCGGTCCCCGGTTTCCAAATTCCGCCGCGCTCTTTTTTTTCGGTCAACCATCAGTTGTCAGTTTTTATCAGAGCGCGTACGCATCGGTGTTACGATCGGAAACACCGGCGAACGGGATGCGGGTCGCGAGGATGATGCGGTCGAGCGTGGCCGTGGCGTGACGACGCCTCGAAGACGGGGAGAGAGTCGTTCGAAAGACGACAAGAGTAGGTCGACGGCGTGGTGTCTCCCGCCGGAGGGTAGCGCCAGAGAGAAGGGTGGCGTGGTCCTCTCGCGCTCGCTGGCGTGGTGGGGTTGGCGTGGCGCGGAGGGTTGGCTCCGGCCGCGTAATCGCATCGCATGCAGTGGCCTGGCGTGAGTTCGCGCGAGCGCGTCACCGCGGCAACCGCGAGTCCACGTCGTCGGAGCGACGTTTGTTGAATCTTGCCCCGAAAAGTTTCACAGCGCGTTTCCCGCACAGATTCTTCTCCCCTTCGGACCTCGTCTCCTCTCCCGCTGTCTCTTTCTCTCACATTTTCCGTACTCACTGCACGCGGGGCATTATGCTCGCGGCCAACGAGCGCGTTCGCCACGATAGAAACGGCGTCCTTATCAACGGTGAGGCTGCGAACGAGTCCCGATCAGCTGGCCGCGCGGAGAGTCTTTGACACGCTGGTGGTCAGCCCGATTTTTAGCGCGACACCGCCTGCACCGGCGGTGGCGTCCAGTCGATCGTAGGAGTGACTCGCGTCTTCGGAAGGTGCGACCGGGAGCATCTTTATCCCCACCCGCCTTCCCGCTTTCGGAGAGCTTCGCATTTTGTCTCGACCTAAATCTCATAGATCTCTCACTGTTCACGCGGAGCCTCTTTTCTGCGAGAGCTAGTCTCGCGAGTGGAGTGCCGATCGTGATCTCGTAAACGTAAACTTTTTCGACGTAAAAATAAAAGTCTCTCGCTTGTCCTCTCGTCTCTCCTCGTCTCTCTGTCTGTCTCCCGAAGGAAACAAATCGCTCCCTCTCTTCTTTTCATTTGCCGCCGTCGGAAATCTCGATAACGCCTGAAATCGAATTCGAGAGTTTCTCCGCAAGGGAGAGATGGAAGCCGCCGTCGGTTTGAACCGTAAGTTTACTACTTGCGCCCGCCGCATCCGTTCGTATCAAACAGCAAGCGCGCACTTCTTCACGGCATACATTTCCGCACTGGTGACATCGAGTCGCTAAACTTGCATCCCAAACTGCCATAAACATCACCGGAGTTAATCCGGGAAGTTTCTGCCATTTCATTCCACATCGCTTTCCACCCTTTGCGAAGTCACAAGATCACAATGATTGTTGCTGAAGAACGAAATCTTATTTATCTTTTTTCACTTATTTTATCACATTTATTAGCAGATTTATACTACGAATCACATTCTGTAGCACAAGATTAAGATATTGAGATATCGAAATAGAAGAGATTAGGACGGTCATCTGCCGCGTATACCTTTGCTCCGTTTAAATTTACTCGAAACGACGATTTCGTGATTGTTTCTACTTTTCCGAGAGAATATAAGTATAAAACCGAGCAAGTCGAATATCTTTTTTGCTCTTCGACGCGAAGGCATTTACCTTTCTAATATTTTCTCAAATCCTTTTCGCCGCGAGAGAGTATTTTACGAGGCATTTGAGGAAACGCTTAATTCACGCCGCGACTCGTCTTTAACGGTTGAAGAAACGCCTATAGTACAATTCCATCGAAAGGAAACGGCTGATGCTTCTTATTGTTTCTGATATATGGACCGTATTTAAGTCACGACGAAAGTTGTCAAGTGCGAAATAATGCAATCGGCGGTTTTATCTCGAAGAGAAAAGCCAAAGTTACCGCGCGAATCCGAATTTCCATGTTAAATTCAATGCGAGATGGCAGCGACGGTGGTGGATTTATGCACGGCTGGATTCGGGAACTTTATTAGAGAAGGAGAAAAGAGAGATCGTTTCGGGTGTCGAACGACTTGACGTCATCGTTGTCGTCAACTCCTATCGAAGTCCATATTTTTTCGGCTCTCGGAATATGCTAGAGGGGAGAAAGACGTCTCGACTCCGCGCTTCGACGCGGTTACGAGAAAACTTACTGGTCGTTGCGATTTTATTAGATTCAAACGACGGTGCATCCGCAACGGAATGTTCACGGAGATAGGTTTATCCATTCGTGCGGTTAACCCTTGATTATCTTGGCACGACGCAGTGGAAACTCTCCACCGCCGGGATTTCGCTATTTTGTTGGAATTTTTTACGACTCGTAATATGTATATGCGCCGACTCTTCCGTATTACATTTATTTTTTATGTACGAGAATACAACTCGCCCGACATGGTACCCTTAAAATCGATGTTACAGCGGTGGGATTGTAGACACAATATCAGCTCTATATAATTGTGTTAGAATAATGCCGTGCGTGAGCTTAACGTGACACACGTACATGTTGAATATACAAGCTGCTTGTAACAATAATTAATGCGGAATCTAGCATGCCTCCACATGCCGTCGCTATTATTAACTTAGAACGCAATTAGTTGCAATATAATTTACTGTTATTCTCGAGGCCGAACTCGCGGAGTCGGTGCTAAAACTGGGGGGACCGGTATCCATATCCGTTACAATAGCATGGCCGTGCCGCCCACGGGGATCACGTTCTCCGTCATTTTCCTCATTGTCGGCTGCCGTGAATTTATGCGAAAGGCATTCTCATTGTGATATATGCGCCTACATTATACGTGGGTAACGAGCCGAAGAAAGCTTTCGCGGGCAACGAGTTTGCGATGTAGATTAACGCCTCGCAAACGAACGAGATCGATCCTCCGAAAACTCGGCATTGCGGCGAAAAACGTATAATCCGCGCCTTCGCCTCGCGTTTGTTATCTCGCCAGTGAGCTTCTCCATCTGACGTATACGAGACGGAGAATAGCGACTATTTCGAGTCGAAACAAGCGAAATCGCGCTTGCGATATCGTTTTCCCTCCCCCGTCACAAAAGCGCATAAGCGCGAAACATTTTAGCCCGGCTCGAGAACTTTCTCCAGCGATTACTCTTCGACCGCGCGGCCAAGATAACGTCGGGACTGGTCGGTTAATTAGGACGCAGGCTCGAATTAAGGGATATAAGGGATAATACGCTTGTGCCGCACGCGAGATCGATTTTCCGAATGTTACACGCGATGTTACATGCGAGTACATAGATAGACGGAAAAGTATCGATCGACCCCTCCCCCTCTCTCCCAAATGACCTCAACCTTCAAACTTACCGCGCCGGAAAGCTCTTTCTTTAGGCCACATAAAGAATTTCTGACACTATAACGACCCGTAATCTTAATCGCCAGAAGGGCACGACGCAAAAGCATTAGAGCGAGAGATTGTCGATAGCACGTTTCTTGTAAGCGTACTGAGAGAAAAATATAGCTACTTTTGGCTCAACCACAATTTTGTTATATTTCTAACGATAATTATGGTTAACATAATGATGCATATAGTTGAGTTAATCATATCTCGTGTTAAGAAATATAAAATTATGATTGAAGCCAAAAGTAGCTACACGGGAAAAACATTAATTTCAAATTAACAATAATATTCTCATATATTAAACAAGAATATAAAATCTTCTTTAAAGAATTTGATAATCTTAAACAGAAACAAATCTTGTTTGTGTGAGCAAGTTACTGTCTGTCTAAGATTATTAAATTCTTTAAAGATATTATATTCTTGCTTATATATGAGAATATTATTGTTGATTTGAAATTAATATTTTTTCTGTATATATTTTTCTCTCAGTGCACAAACAAGTTCGAAGTAGAAAAAAATGTGACAAGTACGAAAATCAAGTTGGAATAATAATTTATTAACAATTTTAAGAGTTTATAAAGATTCATTTTCCAGCATTATACAGATAATTTTTATTATTTGATATTTTCTAATCGTTTATCGCTAAAGTGCTTTTTCCGAGCTAAGATTAAAACGTCTTTCATGTTGGACAAGCGGGTAACTCGCCACGCGAAACCTTCATAAACATGAAGATTATTTTCATGCAATCACGAGCCACACAAGTACAAGTTGCCGTAAGTCGAATTTTCCAGGAATACCTCGGCGAAATGGTGCGGAAACGTGCGTGCCGGGATGTGGGTTTAAACGGCTGGAAGCCATTTTGCCAAGCCTGATTGCACAGTATAGAGGATTGCAAATTAAATCCAATCCGAGAGAGTCCGCGTGATTTAACATCACGTCCTTCCCGCCGCCCAAGTATCATCTAAATGCATGAGCCTGTTAATTGCCTCGGGACGATAGTCGTTACCTGGAAAGGCCGTTATCGGCGCAAAATCGCACGACGAAATTTTCGACGATTAAGCGCAGTAATATTCCGCGGCGAGCATCTGGATGCGAGATACGCGAGGGTTTAGCTATAGAGCTCGAGCGCCTATTATGAAATTGTGTTCTTCGTGATACACCTTGATCCAGTTACGCAACGAGGGCAGGTATAAGTAAAACGATTATCAACCGCACATCCTAGACACGTGGAAATGTCTGTTTGCAAGCGCCGCATTGTCCGCATTATCACTTATGTATTCAAAACCGGATTAATGCGAGCAAACTAGAAGATAACTGCAGTACTACGTATTATTGCGAAAACCAGCGCGTAGAAATTACGTTGCTCATGCAGCTCGCGGATGCAAATTTATCCATTTCCGTCCGGCTTTCCGGCTTTGAGCGAAATTGTGAGCAGGAACGAATTATCAAAGCGCGGCGAAACGGAATATCATTTTTAACGCGTCGAACGGAACATATCGATTGATTGAGCCGTGTGTTCTCCATGTAGTAGAACCTGTTTGCCACTACGCGTCTTTCCAAAGCTTACCGAATATCGGCGTTCGACGAACGGAACAGTTTTGCGTTGTCTCCAGAAAAAATTCAACCGTATCGCGAAATTTGTCGACTGCGTTACTTTATCATCTTTGTGTAAAATATGTTGGGACATTAACGTTTTCTTTTGTTACATTCCCCAAGGCACGATGGTTCTCTCTATAATTCAGCGACGTAAAAAGGACGTTGTTTCTCGCTCCACAGACCAATGTCCGCCGCTCGAGTACGCGAGCTCGATTACACTCCAGGGAATAAAACGCAACTAATTGAATGCGGTCGTGTAGAGAAACTCTGCATTGTGCTCCGCATAATTGCATAACTCGGGAGTATCGTCCGCGACAGAGTTTCCAATTAGTTGCAGTCGCTGTTGTATTATCCTTACTTATGCGACTGGACCGCTATCGTTATCAGATGCCGCCTTGTTCAGCCGTGTCGTTCTGAACGTGTCTCCGCTCTAGAAAGTTACGAGCGCAATCACGAACCGACAAAAGCAGAAATTACTTGCATAGCTTAAGTCGAATTCTCCCGAAACACCTCCGCGAAATGACGCGGAACGCAAGTTTGGGAAGTGGTTTAAGCGATTGCCACGTCTCTGAGCGTAATCGCGCGATAATTACGGTGACTGCCCGCCCTATATTACAGAGGACAGTCCTTTATTTTAGGTCTGTGTCTTTAGATTTATTTTTTTCTTAAAAACTCACTTTTGTCCTTTACTTCTGGAAAGTCCTATATTTCAATCTTTATCACCTTTGTATATTTTGTGTACATGTTTAAATAAAGATTTGTTTCTTTTTTTATAGTATATAATTGTTTCAAACAAAATAATACTCAAGGTTCTATTTTTTAAAATCAAAGTAAACAATATAGTTGAGCTAACGAACCAAGCCGGGTGTGATTGCTAATATATATTATATTAAAACGGTTTTTCTATACATCACATATCTTGTGAAGAACGCAGATAAATTACATAACGCAAACGTTTCGATCTTAAATGGAGTTCTCTTCAGTGCCAAATTATAAAATTCTTCTTATGATGACAAAATGATATCTCGACTGGAACGTTGACGAAATTAACAGATGGCATTCGTACAATTTAAAGTATAATGTAAAAAATAGTAAGGTTTCCAGTTGATTTATCCTCTGATAATTGTTTTAGTTTACAAAATTTTACTTTTTTTCATAGAAATATATAATCAGAGAAAAAATATCAATGATAATAATAAGTTTACCGTGCACTTATTTGTGAAACAAAGATAGGTGGCGGTGTCCTTAATTTTTCTCAAAGAACGGTGGTCTCCGTAACGATGATGTAACTTGTGTCTTCGCGTATTAAAAAACAATGTTTTATATTTCGTACGACATTTGTGAAATGAATGCAATGAATGTCCAATCGAGTTGCCGGCTCGCGAGTACCGCGCGAGAAGAATAATAATGTCAACCGAGAAACGGTTTTTCCCCGTTATCGCGATATTGTTTATAAGCGCTGTCACGCAGATATCGACTGGGACTTGCGCGAACGCGCGGGGTGAAATATGGCGCGGCGCGTATTTTTCTTGTTAATTTTTTCCTGCTCGCAGCGATACGGGGAATACAAATATTAATGAAAGACATGGAAAAACATGCACCGCTCGCGCACCGCAGGAAGGATATATGTGCGGCTGTACACTTGTCACTTTTTTAATTCATACTCCAGAAGTTGACAGAAAGTTTATTGCTTTATTAAGATGTAGATTTATGTGTGCCGTGTCCTGTGAAATAATGTTCGCGGCACGGGGAAAAAAAGAAAGGATTGGACATTAATTAAATTAAATAAATTTGTTTGATGATGCAGGCAAGTTTGAATATATCGGCCGCCAGTTAATATCGCGACAGCATAATTTCGAGTGAAAAATTTTGCGGGAAACGTTTCATCGGAGAGAAAGAGTTAAAGGGTCGCGCGTATCCCAACGTGACACCGCGCGACATAAATTTTGCGAGAAAATGAAATTTTATAATTGGCGGTCGCAATCGCGCACGTGTAATGGACAAAAACAAGCGCGGAAAACGCGCGATCGATCTGCCCTATCTTCGCGCAGCCAGCGCGAGCCTCTCATGCATAACCATGAGCAATATGTGACATACATATTGCCCCGGTTTTCCTCGCCCTTCGCTCCACGAGCGTCGAAAGGATCGTTGGCACAAAGTACCGTCGGAAGGATATCCCGTTCGAAAAGGTCAAGAGTCTCCCGCCGCAAGAGTCGAGATTGCCGCGCGACTTCTGCCTTTGTCCTAGCCCGGAAGTTATTTTCGCCCGGCGGCGGAATGGTACACGCGACGGTCGCGGAAAAATATGAGCTCTCTCTGTAAGATGCAGCCGGCGAGGCGAGCCAGCGTCTCGCTGCGGCTTGTAACTCCACGAAATTCCGCCCTGAATCATTGTAACGCAACTTTTTTTTTCGCTTTTTTCGAAAAGCTACCGCGATGCTGAAACTCGCCGGTAGCTTTTCCTAAACATTTTTATACGTGATCGAAGTCTTCCAACCATAAATTCGCGGATTAAGGATCTTGAAGTCATCCTGTCTACTAAAGCGGATTAGCCTATTTCGTAGAAGCCAGTCGCTTTATCGCGAGGCAAAATCAACACTCGAAATCGTATAATCTCCTATAAAAAGTACGAGAGCTTATTTCACAGTCGAGATCGGGTTATTTTACAACTTGTTAGCGTTACGGAAGGTCTATTTATTGTCGAATTCGAAAGTTTATCGAAGAAATGAAGCGTTTCACAAAATCTTTATCTCATCAATTTGATGGCAAGATTGAGAAAAACCTCTTTTACGGACATCGATACCCGCGAATTGTTACGACTGTTAAACGTTTAATACACTGAGAAAAATGTTTTGTATTATGAACCAAAAGTTTTGTTGATATATATACCCAAGAAAATTGTTCAGTTGTTATAAACAAATATGTTATTTGCTTATATCTTGTTAAATCGTTTTGGTTTAGAGAACAAAACAGTTTTGTTTTCTAAACAGTTCTGTTTTGTGCTGTAAACCAAAAGGAGTTAACAAGATATAAGCAAATAACATATTTGTTTATAGCAACTAAATAATTTTCTTGGGTATATATCAACAAAACTTTTGGTTCATAATGCAAAACATTTTTTTCGGTATACGCCATTCGACGTTGCACTCGTTATAATCCCGTTACACACTGGACTTAAATATTTCAAGGATCAGAGCCTATTGCTAGCGGGGTATTGACGCTTGAGCTTTATAACGCCGTTAAACTTTCTGCAAGTCATACTTGTGTAGTTTGATCCGGACAATACACTCCGCATAACACTAGAAAATCATGTTACTTATGTCCCCCTGAGAATTCTAGTCGCGCGAATAACATGCATTGTGCAGTTTTTCTTTTTCAGTTCGCGTTTGTTTAATCTTCGCACCTCTTCCCCTTCGTAGCCTCCTAAATTACTCCGGCACCTATTAATATTACCCACAGTTATCAGAACAATTCTGATATATTAACCACGCTATTGAGCACGTGCAAGATACAGTTGTATTGTAGGATATTACGAATATCGGAAATCGATGAGACTATTACGATTTTTCATACAGAATGTACAACATATATACCGCTCGCATTACCATAAGCACATCTATCATCTCGATCAGGCATCTATCATCGGGATCATTGCATTTAATATGTAGTAACGTTAAACGTTTACGTAGCGACGTTAAACGTTTCCATAGCAAAAATTGTATTCATATTCCTTGAGGAACCGATCAGACCTTAGAAAGATGTACATACATACGTCCCAGTCTCGGTATCCCGTTCCGCATTTTTATCTATTCATACAGAATTTTCTCGCGCGTGGAGCGCTTTCCCCGCAACTATATAACATTAAGCGATCAATTTTGCGCAGAAAACGAGAAGTGTGAGGAAAATGTGGATGCGATAACCCCGCTGTGACCTCGGATGGACTCTTGACCCCCTTTCGAAAATACTTAATTTATAGTAATGTATGGTCACCGTGATTGAACGAGGATCGCGTCCCCGTTCCATCGCAATGCGATCCTTAATATTAAATCGTTTGTCAGGCCGTTGGGAGTATCCTATGCGTTCAGATTTCGACAGAAATTGACAGTCGATTATCTTGAAAACAATTTGACTAAAAACTTTATAAGTAATGTATATTATAAAACATGTAATCTCAAATTTCAATAGAATCAGTTTCTATATCGTTTTGTAGAAACTGACTCTTTTGAAATTTGGGATTACATATCATATACTGAAATATGGGAGTTATTATCTATTAAATACATGTATTTAAATAGCCAATTATGTCTACAGAAAATTATAAATTATAAATTATACTGAACTGAATACATTATTGTGACTGCATACACATATACGTCGTTTGTTTTGTCCCTTTCAATTTATTATTTATTGTTTAAATCGTGATTGTCGATAAATGGAATTAAATAGAATTTTTACTCACCATTTTAGTTGTACTGCATGCGATTGAGAAATTGAAGCAAATTCTGTAAAAAAAACGGCACGAATGTCTTGCGTTGAAACTTTTACACGGCTTGCAATCGACCTTCTAAATTAAATGATGAAACTTTAAGGATTTAAATTCTGGCGAAGTTTGGACACTGCGCTCCTCGGCCACTGTTTCGCCGATTGTTCTTATTTCATAAATCCATTCCCGCAAGATTACGATGAGCCTTTAATTAATGACTAGGTGCACGATGAATTATGCGTGCTATTACAACGGATTATGAGTAGCAAGTGTTACATAGTGCTTCTTCTAATCCTTTCGCCCATCATCCCGCTATAATTTTTAATTGCTCTCTTCATTAGCCGCATATAGAAAAATGGGTTCACCGTTACAAAAATAATCGAACGATCCGCTAGTGCTCAAATGTTTCTACACACGACTCGACACTCGAGATTTTGTTTGTTAAAACTCACGATTGGATCAGTTTTGCAGAAATTTATCTACATTCTTTCCCATCCGCGTTTTAGAATCGATTATTTCCGGTGATCCATTTACAAATTGCTAATTAATGTTCATCCGTCCGACTTCATTGGCTTTGTCTCGATCGCAGCGGCTTGTCTCACCTCTATTTGCTTCCACCTGCATCCGTACTCGCGAATCGCCAGGAATAATTGAAATTAATTGCGCTTCGCCCCGTCTATTCTTTCACTCGCGTACGTACCGGAGGCAGGCATTGTTCGGCGCGAAAGGGTGATTAATGTTTTCCATCGTTGAATTAATTCTCGACGAAAACATAAACGCCCTTTGTCTTCCCGACGTAGATTAAGCTCCCCCGATCTCTTTTTTTTTTTTGTTTCGCAAACGCGCACTCTGCACCTCCGCGCTCCGGCGGTGTAATTTCAGTTGCTTTGTGTCACACAAAGGCGGCATATACGGCGATTGAAAAAGTTAATGATGTTCACCGTTTAATCCTCCGATGCACATTGAGCGCGTATCACTTTTTCTCATTTCAATTGCGAGACGAGCTCGATGATCCGCGTGGTAATCCGATTGTTCTTTCAGCATTGAAATAAATATTCATTCGCACATCCTCCTCGTGCAATTATACGATAATATAGTGCTGCTAATTTTAAACGTGCCATTTTAGATACGTATTTGAAAAAAAATATACACAATGCATTGAATCAGAATAGTTTAATTGCACGTTCAATCTACTTCAAACTCATGTTAATCTCGGTGAAACTAGCAATTTCTCAGGAAAGTGGTCAAATTAATAACGAGATTTCCGCCGTTCTAATGCCGCGCTAGTACATGAATACACGTAATTACGCTCGTTTCTCAGTACCTCCAGAATGTCTGTCCAACTATTCGCAATTCCGTGAAGTAACGAGCGGTCGCGTTTCCGCGACGAAATTTAACCCCGCGCAATCCAGAGATAGTGTATCGCGGAGCGGGATCTCTTATCACTCACCGCACTGTTTGATGCACCATAAGTACACGTAGCGTGAACTTCGAGTGAATGAATAAACGAAATCTTCCGAAGAGATGCGGGAAACGTCACCGACAATGCGACAACGGTGAACGGGACAATGCGTCATTGAGAACGACCGTAAAGCTACGAAAAGGCATCGAGAAAGTGAGAGAGAGAGAGGGGGAGAGAGAGAGAGAGAAATTATGCCGGACAAAAATCCCGGCTGCCGAAATGGACAACGCGAAAACAAAGATTTCCTTGCCGGCGAAATATCATCCATCGGCATGTCGTTGCGGCCCAGCGGGAGCGCATCCTCCGGTGAGTAACTACTCTACTTACTGAGGACGAATGTCTGATGCGAATCTCGAGAGCCAGCATATAAACCGCTTGATACCGCGCTGCATAATTTGCACTGACATACGTGCTGTAATAAATACGTCAACCCTGCGCGTATGCAGAAAACATAGCGAATTAATCCTCCAATTTCAGAATTACCATACATATATGTATGTATTATATATATATATATATATATATATATCGATGTTCTTTAGATTGAACATTTTTTTCACAAATTTTTTACGCCCACTCGCGACTAATTACAGTTTCGAAGTAATGGATTTAAAAAAAAAATGTTTTTATAAGAAGCACTCCAGAGTTGGCGTTTTTCTTCTTCCTTTTTTCATATTTCCGCAGATTAATCATTATGATAGACAACTCGACAGGTGAAACATTTTCCTTGACAGGATATTTATTTACACGTGGAAGATAAAATGTTTAGTAAAGTAGAAAAATATTCACTTCAAGCGACTTAAACGTTTTTATAGGAAGCTTTATTCGTTCTCGGTGATTATAAATTTTTTTTCAGCTACCAATTACGACGATTTTAGGATTACGCACAGAAAAATACTCATTCTACAGACGAGAAAAGCAATTACTTATTTAATTTTGTTTAAATAATAATTTTCTTCAGCTAAAAATATTTTCTAATAATAATAGTTTAAAAGATATACTCGTTTCAAGTCCAGATTATGTTTTAAGTAAATGTTTGATGCTTATGATGATTTTATGATAAATTTGCGTGTATATAAACTTATCAAATACTTAGAACAAGTACACGGAGAGAATTTTCTCTTAAAATTTAGCCTAAAAATCATGGTAATCGTGGGGTAATTAATATTTTGAAGATTTTTATAAATTCTCTCTGATTTATTCATATCTATCACAATAAAATATAAAATCTGTTTGATTAATATTACAATATGCTTGATAATTTTTATTATGTAGCTTATAAAAATTTATTACGTAGTTTATAAAATTTCTGTTGTATATTTCACAAATTCTTATCATTTTCGGTAATATTTAGTAGCTTTTTTTTATTTTTATGTAGTTGTCTAGTTATCCCAGTCTTATCACCAAACATGTTAAAATTTGTAATGAATTTTACGGTAAAATATAACGAAAAATTCTCTCCGTATACACTTACTCGTAGATAGTATATATTTTTCCATGTGTAACGTAGAATTGATATATTTGTTATCAGACGCTTTAGACGTCCGATTTCGACTCTGTCAAGTGCCTTAACAGTTTTCTTACGACGTGTCCATTAGTGACAACCTCTCTGCCATATCTACGCTCCGCGGCGATGCATTTCGTGAGCTCGTTTCTCGCGTATATGCACTCCTGAGGGGTGAAAGGGGGGAAGGATTCGGACGTGGTTAAGCCGGTACGAAGTTGATTGAACAGATTCAGAACGACGCACTCCTTCATGAAAACTTCCGAGTCGGCCAGTTTAACGTCGTCCGCGGCGCAGAGCCACAGTATACTATTCAGCCAGTCGTCCTTCCCGCGTTGCTCGGGAGTTTTGTAACTTATACCCAGATCCTGCATCCACAACGTCAACTGCAACGTGAAGTTTAGAATTTGAAACTATTTCCAAAATACTGACTTCCATTGTAACGAAGCTGTCAGATCGATAACGCGAGCGTCAGAACGGAATGTCAGCATCCGCTTAGATACCGCGAACGAGGATGAAACATTAATATGTCTCCACGGGTTTCGCTTCTATTGTCATGTTACACAGATATTCTCGATCGGAATCAAATCATCGAAGCTTGATTTCTCGTCGTTTGTTCCGTTATAATGCTCGCTCGGGTGACAGTGTTATCTCGGACGAAAAATGCCATGCGCTCACCGTGCCGCGGCACCGGAAGGTGAGGGGATTTCCGGAGAAGCGAAGCTTCTCAAGGCTGGCCATCGGTAGAAGTTGGGCCGGTTCCAGGCATGTCAGACGATTCTCCCTGACGTCGAGCCATTTGAGACCACGCACTTTCTCGAAGACCGTCGGCTCGATCGACGTGATGAGATTGTACGACAAATCCAGTTGCTCCAGAGCCGTCAGATCGACGAACCACCGATCTCTCACCGATGTGATATTGTTGTACGGCAGGCTGAGCTTCTTCAACTGTCTCAGACCCTGGAAGGCGGCATCGGAAATGTCCTTGACGCCGCAGTCGTGTATGTTCAGAGAGATTAGGTTCCTAATGTATCTCAGGAACGACCGGTCGGGAATATTTTCCACCTGCGATTGGAAAATCATGATGTCGCTGACGTTCGATCCGCCGAAAAGTAGAGCGTCCTTTAACGTCACGTTGGAACATTTTAGACGCTCGCCGACACCTAGACACAATTTAACAGAAGACTGTAATAATATTTATGAAACAATTGTGGCAATAGCAACGCTTATTTATTTTTTTATCGTCTCACATGTTGTTTTACATTTTAGCGGTGCAATTTACAATTTATCGTAGTATAAAACGAACAACTTTCATTGCATGCGCGCGTAGCTAAATTAGAAAATAAGAGAAAAAGATTCTCTGAGAACGAGGAGCTGCAGGGCTCTCTAAAAAATATTATAGGGATATCGTCTCACCGTCCTCGTTTCTGCTGGTGGTGCACGCCGCAATTGCGACGTCTACGAAGACGGAGATGCAAACGAGAGCGAGAAGCGAGACGCGGCACATCTCGAAACGCATTCTGTCTACGAGCGACTTTACAACTAACTGTTCACTGAAAACAGATATAGTGAATAAAACGTCCAGTTTCCTCCGTGTATGCCGAATTATCGCAGCGGACGCTTCCCGTCCTCTATCAACGATACCACGCTATCAGTGAAACAATTGTTACGCAAATACTTCGGATGCCGTTCCGCTGATTACAAAAATGTCATCAAATCATTAATTGACGATACATTGTCATCTACGTTATCCCATCTTCACTAAGAGAAAAATATAGTTGCTTTTAGCCTTAACCATAATTTTATAATATTTCTAACGATAATTATGATTAACATAAAGATGCATATAGTTAAGTTAATCATATTTATAGTTAGAAATATTACAAAATTATGGTTAAGGACAAAAATAACTATATTTTTCTCTCAGTGCATCTTCCGATATAAAGCCATAAAAAATCACCT